>DWIY01000357.1:0-14060 GCA_018248615.1 Erynnis brizo brizo
CAATATTAATGAAATAAAAGCAATAAATACGAAAAAATGGCTGATTTGAGATTTCGTGAGAGTAGAGCAAGCCGTCAAGCCGACGGCGTGCAAAAAATTAACTTTGAACTTTTAAAGGGCACTCTGATGATATTGGGCAAGAAACAAAACCATGACCTAGTCCCTATCCCGACTTTGCGTGAAATAACAGTCATCCTACTAATATATAACATGGACAAGATTGTGAATAAAATTATACATTCATTCATTATCCCGTCAGTTATCTAGCAAAGACCAAATAACTACATTATAAATTGTTTCATCAACGTCCGTCTGTATTCAGTAAGTCGTAGGTTCGATTTAAATATTACAATCGGCTCGAGGAAAAAGTTACATCGCTACAACGAAAATAAATTTGAATTGAAAATGGAACCGTTTAATGGAGCGATTTATAAAACGAATCCCTTTCGAGAGCTCGGAGGCATTGTGTGCGCGGTAGTGGCAGTGATGTCGACACGTGCCCTGTCCAATACTAAGGAACGATCACATTGCTCCACACTCGAGAATTACGTAATCATAATATCGCATATAGATATTAAATTTAATCTATCACCCATTTCATTACCCATTTATCACTCATTTAATTATCACGTTTTAACATTGGAGATTTTTTTGTACTAGGTACTTATTAAGTGAGGAAAAAACAGAGTCACGAAATTTAGTATGTTTACCGGTAAGCAGGAATCTATCCCTAAAGTGGGGGCTATTACATATGTATTTTGTGGTAGGGGATGGCTTGGAGCCTACGCCACGCTGCTTCAATGCACATTGATGGATACGGGCTAATGGCCTACCTGTATTGAACGTTGTCAAACCACCTATAGACGCAAGCAATTTGTCAATCACCCACCAAAGGCACTAACCGCAGCCGACATCGTCAACTTTTTGATCGCTTCATCGCTCGCTATCAAGATAGGTAAGTAGGTACTCAAGTAGCGAAGCGAGCCTATGCGACGAAGAATGCCAGAGAATACACCAAAAGTAATAACCCTATGTGTTCCCCTGTATGTATGTCATATTGAAAACGAAGCAATGCTTTTACGAAAATGATGGATCATTTGTAAATATTTTGTTACACTGTCAAAAGCAAAGTAATTGGATCAATTTCAGAGTCCATACAATAGCATACAAAGTAATATTAGATTTATATTAAGTTTATTGACATTGGAATAAGAATTTCTTGTTTCATCATAAATAGATTTGATCGTAGAATGTTAATAATAGGCACAATAAACCTACATTGAAAATATTAGGTAGTTTTTAACTACAAATTATGATTATTACACGTAAATAATCATATTTGTAGTTAAAAACGAAAAGCAGGAATTTATGTCCGGTACGTGTATAATAAATAATCGGAGAGACATAATTTAACATTTACACCTACTAAGCAAAAAAGAAACGAAAATATTAAAAACAACAAAATTTTAATTTTGTGCAATGACCTGTCGCGCGAGCGGCCCTGACGAGAATATTGCCCTTTTAAGGGCTTTTATTTTTAATTCAACGCCCTCAACTCATCCGACCGAGTGTTATTGTAGCAAAATGTTTGCTCGGACCGTCAGCACCGAAACAGTGAAGGGTAGGGTTGATTAAAACCCAACCAGTTGTGGCTGAACTGCGATTCCAGTGACATAATTTGTGATTCACTCACTGAAATATCAACAATCACGCTTTTGTTTAATGGCATTTTGAAAACATTGCTGCTGTGTTGTTAATATTGGGAACGAGTACCTACCTACCTATAACAAGGAATAGCCTAATGCGTACTCCACCACGCTGGTCCTTTACAGGAACAGGCTACTTAGTAGCCAATCGTGTCGGATATTTTCGAACCGCCTATAGGGCACGCAACAGTTGATATTTAGACTACTGCTATCTTATCGATAACAACAAGGATAGTCGCATTTAATTAGCCATCAGCGGTCATTCATCAAAACTTTTCGATTGCTCGCTACTACTCAAGCCACGCGATCGCGCAAGCTGCTACTATTAATTCATCGACGTATACCTACAAGGGACTAAGTTTCATTTAAGTTTAAAAAAAAGAAACAGCGATAAATCATAAAATGACAAACACATAGAAGTAGCCAAACACTTTCTTAATCCCCTTCAAGTAATCCTTAGCAATCCCCTTCAAGATTCAATAGATAGGTACGTCATTAGAACTAGATATATATTTTTCAATAAGTCACGTTGCTACGCACGAAATATTTGATAGGAGGCATTCTATTAATATTCGATGGTAACTCAGTTACAGAAGTAGCTATTATTAGGCTGAAAATCGATCTGTCATGTATAATTCAATGATCGTTCGACGTCCGAACGTTGGAGAGACAGCTTATTACTTAAGGGGTTAAAACATTAAAAAAATATATTGTAGTTTAAAATAAACTAACAGTTCCCTACTTCTGCGAAGATCAATGCAAAAAAGATAATAAAATTAACACAGTTGGTAAAAATCACCTCTAAAAGTTTTACAGAGAGCTATGCTATGATCAAGTGGTTGAAGTTTTAAGTAGGGCTTCTGGTAAGTAATTAGTTTACAAAGAAGTTGCTGCTAATGTATCGCAATCCTGTCAATCAGTTAGGTTAAGATTAACTTACCAAAATATGCGTCGATCAAAGCTTGGCGTGACGTGTCGATTCGCGCCAAATTGAGATGATCACCGATTACACAGTACGCATAGCATGGATAGAGAAGCAGTCCGCGATCGATATATCCGTCACTGGGTGTGCAAGCCGAGCGGCTAGCGGCCCTGCACGCACCGCGCCGTGCATCCGACGCTCCTACCACACAACATATTACTCTCAAGTTATTATTTTACAAGCACGTCCACTCATGAGAAAAGCAACCTGAGACGACCGCAGCGTTCGAAACCTTAATACTTCCCTTCGCTGCAAATATTGGGTGACAGAGTCGACGACGGGCTCGATAAGGTATTCACCTTAGCGGGATTATTTTGCACAACTTGTCGGTGGCGATGGGTTTTCACACGAAATTCACTTAAAAATTGCTTTCTTAAAGACATCTTTCGGTATGCGTGTGATACTAAAGATACGACGAGATGAAAAAGGTCCGAAATCTGTGACGCGTCAAGCTACTACCAATATAAAAATAATATGAACAATGTGGGGATAGGAACAGGACTCGCGTAATAATAAGAGAACTCGCGTGGGGATGGTACGGAGGGTGCATTGTGCACCGGCGAATTTCGGAAGGGCCCGTTCCGAAAGCCCTTGTTTTGGGCCCCCCTACACTTGCGCAAGATGCGAACCAGTTTTGATTTTTAAAAACCGTTCACAAAGGGGACTCATTCGACTATACTGTTATATCGGATTGATCCAAATCCAACATCTTTAAAGCCTAACAAATGCAATATTAGACATAGGAAAGAATTTTTATGGAGATTCTAAATTTTTTTGTTTTGTTTTCATACATATCTACTCGTACACAACATGACTTCGTAAGCGTCAACTTAAGTATTACATAAAAGTATTCTATAAGTACTTACCCAAAAGTTCATCCATCCTAAAAATAACAAGAAAGCCCACATATCATGTGCCTAGAATATGCTCAGAAATCAAATAAGTAGGTACATGCTATTCAAATTTGGATACATTACATTTATACATACATTACATTACATGGATTTGGAAACTATACATAGGATAAAAGATATTAACGTAGTTGATGTGGATTTATTGTATAAGAAACTTTTGATGTTGATTTGATTTTTTAAGAATGAATAATGTAATAGCTACCTGTCCCAGCACACTTAGTTCTGCCAAACATAGAAATTTCTACTATTTTTCTCGCATTCTTTGAAATTTTCCCACCGTATAAACCTCCCTTAGACTTATACGAACATATTTAAACTAAAATCGCGTTCTCGAGTTTTACGAGACCATTCAGAACGGCCATTCATTTTTATTATATAGAAGATGCGTTCACCATTCAGAAGTTTATCGAGAACTATGGTTTTGAAGCCCACGTAAGATAAAAAAATAACCCCTATCGATTCATTTATAATTATAAAATAATTTAAATATAAATCACAATAATTTAGCACCTTGGTTGCTTAGCCAATACCTATAATATTGCGTGATCATTGTTCTAAATGTGTTAGCAAAGTTCGCAAAAACTGTGGTGGAAATTGCAGCAAGTTTTTACCCATGCAAAAAAGCAAATTTATATTACAAATTTAACACGAGTCAAAATTTCATAAACACTCACATTTTGAAAATCGATACTACACTGTAGATGCTGTACCTTCTCGTAGATTGTCGAGACTGTGGCTTGAGTCTTGACCGAGTTGTTACATGTAATGAAGACAAAATAATAATTATTTACATAAGGATTATTCATAACATAGTATTTAGTAAAAGTAATTGATATAAAAATAAATTAGGTATTAAAGATTTTATTCATATACCTACTTAATAGTATATTTCTGAGTAAAACATCGTTTTAACGGTACATGCATGTACAATAAATGACTACTATTTGTATGTGTATATTTTTTATTTGAATATAGTGCACTCTGGGCACTAAATCCTATCTTGATTGTGATTTCTGTCTCCAGTTGAGCTCCAATTATAAAAACGACCCCTTTTATTAAGGGTTACCTACATTGCCAGACAGTTTTCGCTGTCTGCGAGGCAGACAATAAGTGGGCCCCAGACCCTTTTCATAGTTTAACATAGACCAAAAAAAAGTGTTTTTATGTGATAAATTGGCGATGTCCCAAAAGATCCATCGGGGATTTTTCAGTGGACAACAATATGAGCTTACATACAAAACACAAATACACAAAGTAGATAATTACGTTATTATTGATTGGACGAAAAATTACTAGATTTTAAGTTTATTTCGTTGGGTTTGAGTAAAAAATTAATGTTATAATTGTTTATTAATTTTTATTCATAATGGATCTTTTGGCACTCCCAAAAAAATCCACTTTTCAAAAATCCATCGATGGTGAATCAAAGTGGACAAAAAATGTCCCAAAAGATCCATCGGGGATCTTTTCAGAGGATCTTTTGGGGCATCGCCGATAAATCGGCAAACAAACAGGCATATTTATAGGTAAGTATATAAGCCACCTGATGGCAGATGATCATCGTCGTGTCGATCAACACCACGGGGGTCGCCAGTGCATTGTCGGCTTTAAATGGATAGCGCAATGTTTAACGAACAAAATATTCTAAATTTAAATTTTATTGCAAGTTTTTCTGAGAGTTGCTGAGTCGCATTAGCTTGAGTACTATTCGCTATCCCTTACAGTATCTGATTTTTCCGTCCAAGCACAATTGAAAAATTTACCCTGATGTACATCCAAGTATCCTGTATGTCCAAGCAGCCATTATTCATTAAAAGAATCAAAAGACGTCGAAGAATGGTTGCAATGTTTTTATGACGCAGCTGGGCCATAATGCCTCAAAACATGGTAGGTCCAAACGGCGACCTTCAAAAAGGTACGATTAGTGAAAGGTTCCATAATATTAAAAATTTGCTTATATTTTATTTATATAATAATAAAAACATTTTTTTTAATTTTTTGTTTTTTTATAATGTGGCATTAAAAATACATACAACCCTAAATTTTCACCCTTCTATCATCAACCCCTATTTTTTATAGTCATTTTAGCGCTCGATATCTTATACCTATGGCAAAACAACGTTTGCGGGGTCAGCTACTTAAAATATAAAAATAAACTAAAATAAAAATAAAAAAGCAAATATTACTTTAGCTATTTGCAAAAATAAACCGCATAAAAAGAATACCACATTTAATTTTCATTGTTGTTTAACGCACTCAACTCGCAATTCTCCACTAATTTTGATAACCCCTACTAATTTTGATTTTACTCTATACAAAAAATAGATGGCGTTGAATACAGAAACACGAAATAACATTCTCTTTGGACTAGCGCTGCGCTGTTGTATCGATTAGGTATGCGAGGACTCTTTGGTATTATCATATGTAAAAATTCTCATAAAAAACATATTCAAAAACAAGGAAAATCTTATTAAAATATGAAAAGGATGTCAGAAAGCGTTCAAAAATACATTTGAAGTATACCTACTTTGCACGCATAAGATCCGATAAAGGCATTTTTCACCCAGTTTTGTTAAACACTGTTGCGTGAGGCGGGCCTGGCAACACACAAATGTCTATGAATTTGACCCCGAAGCTCGTGTCCGGTGCAGAAGGAGAGTGTGGTGTAGGGCCAGGCCCTTAGTTTTCGTTCTTCACTACGGTATTACTGTGTAAAATGGGCACATAATAGGTAAATAAGTTTTGATTTAACTAAAGACATCACTGAGACATCTCTTATTTCGTTTTGCCGACATATTTTTTTATCATTAAAAATACATCGCGAGCTGTCCGTACGAGTTACTACCGCTAAGAATATCGTCAAAGTTGCGCACTGTTCCTCTTGCTGAATAATTTAATGACAGTGTTATTTATCAAATTATAAGTGTGCTGTTTACTATTTCGTAGCCCGTAAATCAATTCAATTATATGAGGAGAAATATTATGTGATTTGCACCTAATATTCCAGAATTTTGTGGATGTGTTGAGACAATGGTGTATCGATTATTTTGCGCTAACGAAATGTCATCCCGGTGCCGTAGTGTTAATATTAGAAGTCTATGTTTGTGATCACGGGTAACTATTGTCTAGGCATCTACGCAATTTATATTAGGCCTAAAAATTATACCTACATTATTAACATTCATTTTTTAGCTGATATTTTTTAATAAATTTCACTGGTCATAACAGAAGTAAAACTTATAAAATATGTAAATATATAAAATTATGAAATGTGCTACAAAATCAAATTTACTTTTAAATAAAGTAAGAACAAAATACGTAATTACAAGATTTAATTAGAATCAATCAGTAATTCACTATATAACAACCTCTAAAACCAGTTTTTATTGTGTTCAACAATTACGTATCTATCGTAGTCGAAGCATTTTTACTATCAAAAATATAATTGAGTAGGTACCTATTATACTATGCGGAACCTTAAAAAATTAGGCCAATCTATGTGTGAATTCAAATCCTATTTTTACATTGTTACAGTTCCGTATATAGTTGAAGAAATTTGTGCTGAACAAGTAAGTTGCTTATCTTGAATCTAATATTATATATTGATCAACATGTCTAATCCAAACCGTGAAAGTGTAAGCACTCGCTTCTCCGATAATTATGACCTCAAAGAAGAATTAGGAAAAGGAGCATTTTCAATAGTGAGACGCGCTGTTCAAAAATCAACTGGGCACGAATTTGCTGCTAAAATCATTAACACCAAAAAGCTTTCAGCTAGAGATTTTCAAAAATTAGAAAGAGAAGCCCGTATTTGTCGAAAGTTACAACACCCAAATATCGTAAGATTGCACGATTCTATTCAAGAAGAACATTTCCATTACCTAGTGTTTGACTTGGTAACTGGTGGAGAATTATTTGAAGACATAGTCGCACGAGAATTTTATTCTGAGGCAGACGCGTCTCACTGCATTCAGCAAATTTTGGAATCGGTACATCACTGTCATCACAACGGAGTGGTACATAGAGATCTCAAACCTGAGAATTTACTACTTGCTAGCAAAGCTAAAGGCGCCGCAGTCAAGTTAGCCGATTTTGGTTTAGCCATTGAAGTACAAGGAGATCAACAAGCATGGTTTGGGTTCGCTGGTACTCCGGGCTACCTATCACCTGAAGTACTTAAGAAAGAACCCTATGGCAAACCAGTAGATATCTGGGCTTGCGGTGTAATATTATACATCTTGCTGGTGGGCTATCCACCATTTTGGGATGAGGATCAGCATCGGCTGTACGGGCAAATTAAAGCAGGCGCTTACGACTATCCATCCCCTGAATGGGACACTGTAACACCTGAGGCAAAGAGCCTTATAAACCAAATGTTAACTGTTAATCCTAGCAAGAGAATTACTGCCTCTGAGGCTTTGAAACACCCCTGGATTTGCCACAGGGAACGTGTGGCGTCGGTAATGCACAGACAAGAAACCGTAGACTGCTTGAAGAAGTTCAACGCAAGGCGCAAGCTGAAAGGAGCTATACTCACAACCATGCTTGCTACACGAAATTTCTCTGGGAAGTCAATGGTAAACAAGAAAGGTGATGGATCGCAAGTTAAAGAGTCTACCGACAGCAGCACTACCCTGGAGGATGATGATTTAGATAAAGACAAAAAAGGAGTAGACAGGGCTTGTACCGTTATTTCCAAAGAACACGATGAAGACGGATTAACAAAGGCAGATTCCTTTGGAAAAGCTCGCGGTGATAGTAACGCCTCTTTACGTCGCGCTGAAGTTATTAAATTTACTGAACTTCTTATAGATGCTATAAATAACGGTGACTACGATACGTACTCTAAATTGTGCGACCCGAATGTGACCGCTTTTGATCCAACTGCACTGGGTAATCTAGTAGAGGGTGTGGAATACCATAAATTCTTTATTGACAACACACCAATGAATGTCAAGACAAACACAACCATTCTAAATCCGCGAGTACACCTTTTGGGAGAAGATGTTGCAGTTATAGCATACGTATGTGTAACCCAGAGTGTAGATGCCGAAGGTCGACGATCTACCCATCAATCTCAAGAAACTCGTATATGGCACAAACGCCACAACAAGTGGACAGCAGTTCACTTTCATCTTTCCAACTAGTCCCTTGTATATGCCACGACGCCAGCAAAAAAGGGTCTCAAAAACTAAATTATGAGCATTGACTGCTTTTAATTATCCATTTATGGCGTTGAATGGCCTTTCGAGACCGTATAACTAGATGACAACATAAAATTATTTCAAACTTGGTATCGAATTCTGCTATGAAAATTACACGAATTTTTCTAGAAATTCTTCGTACTCTTGTGAAATTACGATAAGTACTTATAGGTAATTAATAAATTTACCCATATAAGAGATACAAAGCTTCATAGTCAAAGGCCAAACTTAAAAGGCAAAAATAATATTGTGGTTAAAATGTGATACCGTTGAAATATTCAGTGCTTCATACTAGTTATAGTAGAGTAAAACAATCCTGATCTCTGCCACTATCGAAGATTATCAACGAAAATTTATTGAATCGTTGTTGATCTTACCTAATCAAGTCTAACTTAACAGATCTGACACTAATGAATCTATCTATATTATAATATAAGTGATCCTATAAATCAGCAGAAATTTTCAAGGTTTAGAATTATTAGCACGTTTCTCAATAAGTCTCTCTACATTTTTAACTATGAATGTTTTGTCGTGCTTAAAGATGGTGTTCTATTTGTTATTGAATACCTAGTTAGTAAGAATTAAGTAACTATTAAATGCAGTTATTGGCACTACGCATGCAACAGTGAACATATTTGTAGTAGTTAAATGTATAATTTTAAAACATAGAAAATATATTGTATTTATTATCTTCAAGTCCTAGTATTAGCTAGTGCAGTTTAATTGTATCTTTTTAAGTGAATTATATCAATTTTGTCAATTTTTAGATTTAAAGTTGTTATCTTGCTTCAACCATAAACATTTGTAAGTTAACCATTATTTACCTATTTATACAATACGCAATTTTCCTTGTTAAATTTGATAAATCTGTTTTCAAATAATATAACAACATCATTGCTTGTAGCTAATTCACAAGTGATAACTGTGCTACAGATTAGGGCTGCTTGGTGGCAGAAACACTTACAAAGAGGAGCTTTGATAACAGTGATATTTAGTACCTATATATAAAGTAACTTTTGCACAGTTTCACTTCAAGATATTATGTGTTATTAATGTAAGTCTACAGAAAATTCAGTATTTCCTAGAAATGTATTTAGATATAAATTGTCACAATTACCTACTTATTCATGTTTTTTACAATTTTGTAAAATATTTTAGTATAGTTAGCTAAACTTGATTTTTCAAGACAATGTAACTATATTGTGTAAAGCATAATACTTAAATTTGCAGTGATGTTATCACTGTATCTACAGTACATAGTTGTGCCATTACCATTGAATTTAGTGCCAATAACTGTAAAACCTAAAAATATATTCTAGTCTTTATTGTTACGCATATATATTTAGTATTTAATCAATGTTTTGAATTAATTTTAACAATTATACATAGTATGTAAACTTACAATATGTGCATAGGTACTGATTTGCACGTGGCATGTTTGAGTGTCAACTTAAAGATTTTCTATATAATGTATTATCTATTTATTATTTTTTTATATTGCAGAAAATTTTATATTATTTATAATTATTTAGTAATCAAATAGTGCCACTTTCAAGTGTGTATGGCATGGGCTTTGCTTGCTGGAATAGATGATAGGTATAATTTGTTTGGGTCATCATTGTTGAATGTCATTGTCTGTCCAGTTAATGTGTAGCTCAATAACTAAAATATAAGTTCAGTCGTATAATGAAAATTAAGGACTAAGCTTCATAATGTACGCTTAAAACTTTTTATCTGTTCATAACTGAAACCATGTTAGCCTAAATACCATCTGATTAAATATGTCTGTGAGACTAACTGAATGGTGAAAAATATCCATTTATTTGCTTTAATACTGTTCAACTGACATAATTATTATGAGTTAATGACAACTCTTAGGTGCCATAATTTGCTGGTGAACAAGATTTCAATGTTTAAAATATAATCTATAAAAATTTATATTATATTTAATAACATTTAAAATGCCAGTTAAATTATTAAATATAGTAATAATATAATATTATCTCCCTTTAATGTTATTACATTTTTTTAAAATTAAGTATTATTTATTTATCACACAATGTTTAATCATTGGTTGTTTCTCAGAATGTTTAAAATACTTCTACAGATAATCATAAAAATATGCCTATGAGTAAAATATGCACAAAAATGCAATACATCTTCTCTACATTTCATCTTTGTCCCATACTTTCTAATCAGTAGTAGAAAATGTATTGTCTTTCGAAATGGTACTCCGATTATCACATTACATACTATATAAAGTATTAAATAAAACCAAACTTCAAATATAACTTTTGAAAAAATTTATGGGAGCTCTCCATTTATTATGGCACATATTTTCCTGTTTGCATGCACTAACTTGCTCGCTTTTAAATTTAGGGGAGCTTTTTATATACCTAATATTTGAATATTGCCTATTAAATGAAATTTATATCTAAACAATAAAAATAATTGCTATGCAGTAATTAGTTTTGATTTTAAGTATATGTACTTACAGTTGATTGTTTTGAGTAACCATATGAGTGCATACATCAATAAATCTATACAAAATTGAATGGTTTCTGATTAAACTAAGTAGTCATATAAAATGGGTGTGGTGCAATAATATTATGGTACTGAAACATTACATGTATTTTTAAAGCTTCAAGTTTTTTTATACAATTTTGTAGTTTAATTTTACTAACACTACCCTTTTCTACTAAAATTTTAACCATTCAGCTAGAACATGTATTGTGTGGATATCTATGAAGCATAATAATTTATAATAATAATTATGGTAGGATATGGTTTGTTAAGCCTATTATCAGCATTGTATTAAAAATTATTATAGGGTGTACTTAAATTGAGTGAATAGTAAAGTTTAGTTAAATTAAAATCATTATTGCACCCTTATAGGAGATTGAGATTTTTTGTGTCATAGTTATATAACAAAAATATTTTTTACTTTCATGCACCACAAAATTTGTTTTAAATTTGCTCTTTATTATTATAAAGGCTATGTTTGTTATTGTAGAATAATTTCAACATGTGAAAGTGTAGATGTAATAAAAAATTGTCAGTATATTTCTATTCAACATAATTTCTTGAACCTCTGCATTGCCGATTATCATGTAACATTATCTCAAATAAAATTCTTTTGATCTATAAAAATTTTATTTAATTTACTACTTTCTATGTACCTCAACCACTAACAAGTTTTTTAACTAAAGTTCTAACACTTAAAGGAATAAAACATGTATTGTTGCTTGTAACTCTGATAATAAATGTGTTATTAGATACAGTGGACTTGTGATAATTCAGCAAAAATTTTGCAGGGTGATATCTAACTCTGGAGTTTTTCAGATTATAGACTCTAAGAACCTCTTTTTAATAAAAGTGCCTTGTATTCAGACAAATTACCAATCAAATCATACTACATAACCTTATATTAGTAAAGATTTGTAGAAATATTAAGATATAATGAACTGTGATAGGAGTGTTGTCGTTACAATAGGCACAGGGTTATTTATATATAGGGTTGGCATTACCAGAGTCCACTGTTTCAGATTTCAAGATTTAAAAAAATTCATTTAAATTATATTGTGTTGTGATAGAACTTAATACTCACCTCTAGTCTAAATGTAAGTTTCCATACTCTATAATTGGATATGGATAGCTCTACTAAAATTTGGTTGCCAGCCAAATTTTATTTTTTCCAAGATTATCAATATCTTAGCAACCAAATAGTAGTATCCATACTATCAATATCTGACAATAGGCTAATGAAACCAACCATAAAAAATCTAAAAATTACCAGCTTCTACTACTTACTACATTACTACAGATAGAATTCAGCAAATAATACTACAAATTTACTATCACAATTTTAATTACTGTGAGCTTTACATACCTTTTATCTATAAAATATTCAATAATTTTATCTTTGTGTATACACCCTTACAACCATCAACACTTACATTGAAGTTTTTAATAATGTTTTTGTATTCTTCTTCGCTCAAAGTTTTTCCTCCAGATTCCTTTTCTATACATTTTCTCAGGTGGTCTTCATTCAGGGAATTAAATTTTATAAATGTTTTTTGAGCCCTCACATTACTAAAAGTTTGCTCTAATTCTGAATAAAAAGAATTATCACATTTCTTAATGTACTGATCATTGATTGTGTCACAATTGAAAGATAATATAATTGTTGTATTCTTTTTCAAATTCTCACTTTTTTCTATTATATTTCTAATATGATCCTGAACATGCATATCTGTCCTAGTCAAATCATCTACAACAACTATAGAAGTTGGACACAGAGTTAAGCCAAGCATTATATCTGTGGAAAGCATTTCAACAAAACTAGGCATTGTGTAGTGATAAATATTAGCATACTGATAAAGATCTTCTAAAATGAGTGAGATAGTAAATGTCTTGCCAACTCCTGTCCCACCATAAAATAATATTAATTTATTACTAGATTCTGCTTTAAGTGCTCTTATTAACCCTTCAATTGCTTGCTGCTGGCCAAACAAGTTCTTTGATAGTGATGCTTTCAGTGCTTCCAGATTGATATCCTTATAGCATTCTAAGCTTACTATTTGGTAGGTCAGTAATGAGACCAACCCTAATAATATAAATATAACTGATAACATAGTAGTGGTCATAAAGGTTGTTTTATCTTTATGACGTGGCTTATTAAGGGAAAAACGTTTAATGACAGTTGGAGCTGCATTAACAATTTGAATTTTTTGGTCAATATACTCCTCAATCTTATCTACATTGTAAGTATCAC
Organism: Erynnis brizo brizo; assembly: GCA_018248615.1. Lineage (NCBI taxonomy): Eukaryota > Metazoa > Arthropoda > Insecta > Lepidoptera > Hesperiidae > Erynnis > Erynnis brizo. The sequence goes on from DWIY01000357.1 coordinate 13,581, forward strand.
AAGGTTCCTGCTTGATTTTGATAGCTGACGTTTCGCGATCATCATCGTAAGAAATGTCCATAGCATGAACTGAATTGTTACTTAAGTCTACATCCATGGGTTCATATTCGTCCATTTTTAACTTCAAATGTTATCTTCCAACAATTATCACACTACAAAAATTACATATACTGAAACTTTCATACATTCACTTATTGTAATTTTAATTTTTGCTTCGTAAATCGTAACTTATATCAAAATTATCTTCTTTATCAAAATAAATATCACACGTAGTGATTGTATTCTCTTTGAAATATCAAATGAAAGAAAACAAGTCAACAGACTTTTACGTCAAATTTGTCGACAGTCAGCACTGACATGTATATATACTATACTGTGACAGTCAGTGATGCCACCAGTAATTGCGAGCACGAACTTCTATCGAAATCGAATCGAGTTCGAGTAGAAATCTTTTACGAAACTATTCGATTTCGATCCGTC
>DWIY01000358.1:0-14042 GCA_018248615.1 Erynnis brizo brizo
TCAATTAGTCTTTTTAAAATATTTTCCATGTACAGTAAAATCTTTTCTACGATTTTATTATATGTATAGATTAAAGATTGAAGTAAAGGTTATTTAAATACGAATACTTAGTTGACATTAAAACATTAATGAATAGTTAAAATGTGGCGTCCAGGTATATATAATAATATATAGGTAGTCTACATATATAGCGTATGAAATGAATAAAACTTCACATTTTAAACCCTTATTTACCGACTTTAAAAAAGGAGGTTATGTTACTACACAATACATGTAAGTACTTATTGTAAAAACTATGAGAAAATCCATGACCCATGCAAAACTCTACTCCCAACCATTGAAGCAATTTGTTAAAAAGATTCAGATACCACTTTGTTTAATGTCCCCAAGAAACTATAAAAGATCTAATTGTAACAAAATCCAAATTCTCACAGGCCTCACCTAATAATATGTAAATTATGTTATTGCTTTTACTATTCACAATTGCCCGTAGTATGCAGTAATTTGCATGCCAATGGCAGCATCCCATCTCTTTCGGCTGTCATGTGACTGGTCAGTTTGTCTTACAATTCGCGAGGTCAGAAACAAAATCGAGGGGTCATCTTTTTGATATCTTTCTCGTCTATTATTCAAAATCATTCCCAGTTCGAATACCGTGAGATAAACACCTCGGAGTTCTGTCATTTAGTTCAGACTTAGGTAGAAAAGCTAAGTCGTTATTGCTACTTAAGTTTTCGTGGCGGTTTAACTACAAATGCTGTTCAATTGTTTAACTCTCCCAATTTTCTACTTTAAAAATGGACGACTGGATTACACAACTGTTCCAAACAAATACGTTTGCCAAGCCTAAGGTAAGTTTTCTTATTTATAATCGCGTTTAAACTAGTTTAATAAAAGATTTATATTATAACGGAATGATGTAATTTTTCCCGTTCTAACATCCCTTAATGTTAAAATTACAGCCTTACAAATGGTTAAGCCTTAAAATTGCAAAATTTGTGTTCACTTTTAATGCCTACGCAAAGACAATTAGTACAATTGAAATGGCACTTGGTACTATATAAGATAAGATAAAAGAGCGCCAAAAAGATCCTCATTTGGTTATGACCTGAAAAAAAGAAAAAGTATATAACATTAAAACTTGTAAGAAGCTCAACAAAGGTATAATGTCACAATGTTCTAGATCTGAGTATAAATCAATAATAAACTTTCAGTGAAGCGAAAATATACGAAGTGAATTAAAACTGAACGAAGAAACAATGACTAGGATTTTCCTTGTTCTACTTTCTACTAATTAGAAGTACCTTACTTGTTTCCTCGTTGTTTCAGAAAACAAAATGGTAAACTTGAACAGCTCGGGGACAAGTTTTTGAAGCTTTTTTTATTTCACAAGTTGTAAACGTTCCACAAAATGTTCTGTCACCTTTACAAAGAATAAAAAATAGATAATGAAGTTGGATGTAATCTTAGATAATTATCTTAAATAATATTACAATACATATAGGTATATATAAATGTAGGGACTTGTGTTTTAAAAATAGTTTAAAGACATTATAGGAGCACATTAGGTGCATATGGCAAAAACACTGTAACCACTGCGCAGCTGCCGGCGCCCGCGCCCTAACGAGCTGCCATAATAGCAGCCTGAGGCGTGGGGAAAAACTCCGAATCTAACTAATTATGCTTGACCCACTTTCAAGAGGAACAAATTGGTCTTTTTATCTTTTTACTACTACTTTACTTTTACTTTTTTATTTATAGACGCGTTTTGAACTTGAGTTCTGAAACCTTTTAAAACCTGCTGTAAAAATCCGATCAATATTCAAATGTTTAAGTAATAGGTAATGTTGTTTTGGTAGGTTAGGCACGTAAATACTTAAGTATCTGGTATGATTTGTTAACCCTGAAAAATACATCCAAGCTCTAAAGCTTAACTAACTTGAACAGCCATTAGACTAACTAAAAAAATGTCAGCTTAAGTTTAAACTCTTTGTTTAGACATTTTAATGTCGCCTAGCCTGATAGATGTAAGGTCCCCTAGCCATTGCTATTGCACTGCTATGAAGAACAGTTTCTCGTGTAGATCGGATTAAAGAAACGGTTGAAGAATATTCTCCACCCAGCTGCTATATTCTTAATTACCTACCTAAACTACCTATTTAATTTATTTCCAACTGTAAATTAAAATCCTTAATTTAATATCCTAAATTTAAAATCCTTTTACAAAATATAGGTACGTTTATAAGGAAGACATGTCAGGATGTTCCGAATGCTTTCACATTTCATTAAGATTTTTAATGTAAATGAAAAAATTTATTTGAATTTTGAATTAGTTCACTTTGCAGTAAACAAAAATGTTTTTGCGCCGGGGACAGTGCACGCCCACAACGGCGGACGTCCGCAACTAATTAAAATTCTACGCAAATGAATAACTGCAGCGTACCGTAGCTCGGAAAAACCAAAAGCACGCTTCCAAGGAATACATTTACCTCAAACGTCCAAACTTTGTACGTGATAGAGCCAAATCATTGTAACTCGCCCGGGCAGATGCCTTACTTGTGTTTCGGCATTAATAACCTGCATGCGAGTTTGCTTTAAACTCTTTAACTTTTCAAAAGAAATAGGTAGACAGCTTAAATTATACAGCAATTGTTTAGAAAGCGTAGGATTGACCTATAATTTCAAGTTACCTTTTAATCCGCCTGAGATTTTGCAAGACCATCAAAATCCATTAATTAACTTCGAATATTAAGAAGCTACTGAAGATCGAAAGTTTATACCTACCTTGTAATTACAAAGTACGTAATACGGTTTCCGAGTCTTTTGAACTTTTGTAAAGTTATCGTAAATTTCAGGCGCAGCAGGCGAGCCCGAAGTGTGGGAGTGGCGGCAGTGCGGGCGGCCTGATAAGCGGAGCGGGCAGTGGCGCGCGAGTCAGCGATTTGAAGCCCGTGGAATGCAACCTTTGCCATCGAAAATTTAAAAACATACCCGCGCTCAATGGCCACATGCGGCTTCATGGCGGATATTTCAAAAAAGTAAGTAGTTTAAAATTTGTATTTTGTTTTTTTTTTTCTTCATTAAATTGAAATGACGATTACGTTAAAATATACCAAAGTATGTTAGATTAGATGACGTTTAAATAATCTGTTAATTATTAACATAATAATATTCAAAACAAAGTCCAACAATATAATATTTCTCTCGTAATATCTTATTTAGGACTCGGATAATAAGAAGCTGGACAAAAAAGAATCTACAGGCCCTCCTCTACAAACGGCATCTGTTTCGGTACGAGCATTAATTGAAGAAAAGATCATTAGTCGAAGAGGAGCCACTGCAAATTCTGGCGCGGCTACTTCGTCCTCGGCATCAATCGTTTCATCCAAAGGTAAAATAAATATGATTGATTTAATTGGCACGAAACAAAAATTGACAACATTTGATTGATATATTTGTTTCAGGTGCAAGTATAGATACTTTGACCACTCGATCAGGCTTCGTTGCACCAGCACCACCACCTTTATGTACGATTAGAACACCCGTGTCTTCACCCGCGTCCCCGGCACCGACTTCCACGCAATTCGTGTCACCTAAAGTACCACCTATAGTAACAGTTGCTACGAACGCTGCTAATGTCGCTACAAATATCGCGAATGCACAAAGAGATTCTACCCTGATAGAATTATTAAAAAAGGGTAACTCCAAGGTAACATATTACAAGAATTTTTTTACAAAAGAAATACAGCAAATAAAACATTTTTTTAAACATGTAATTTATTTCAGGCTGTGAAAAGATCAGCATCAGACCCAGGCCAATCATCGCCGCAACAGCAAGATTTTCCTTTCAGAACTGAAGTATTTGGAGTCTCCTTCAACTCTGATGATGGATATTTTTCACCAGCTCTTAACGAAGACACGTTTCAATTCACATCAACTCCAGATCATTTGGAAGAGTTAGCTTCTTTAGAAGACTATGCAACAGTTGCAGCGTCCATTCGAGAACGCTCTCCAGTCACATACCCGTCCAGTCGACGACTAGCTGCAGTTTTAAATTCGCCTCTTCCGGAATCATTGGCTGATTTTGGAGCTTGCCACGGAGGATCTCCTGTGCCGTCGCCGAGTATTGCCTACACGGAAAATTCTCCAGGCCTTTCTTACACTACCGGAGATTCCCCAGGTCTGACATACACAGCAAACTCCCCGGGCGGAAGTTATTCAACACAACCTGAACCGTCACCTGGACTAGCTTATCCGACCCCACCAGCTTCTCACGATGCTCACTCACCAGCACACACTGTACCGCGAGCTTCATCACCACTTTCAGCTGCCTTTTTTACTGCTACAATGTCTAGCCAAGAAGAGGTAATTAATGATAACATCGATTATTTAATATCATTTATACCTGCTGTACCACATGTGTAACAATATTTTTCATATTTTTAGGTTGAAGAAGCTCTGGAAGAAGTACTGCCTGAAGAATGCCGATCATTAGATGCATACTCATTAGAACCCTCCCCAACGCCACGTCGCATCATGCTTAATTCAGAAGATCCACTACTGTCGAGTAGCCCCCGCGACTTTTTACATCAGCGGCCCGTTCGTAGATTAAGTCGCTTAGGGGGCACTTCCATCGCTGCTCCGGTACTTCAATGGCAGCAAGATACGTCGTCCCTACAGGTACAATCATAATAAGATTTCCTTGTTAAAGAAGAATTTTTATTAAAGATGTGCGAGTATTAGGTAATATTATTCATTACTTTGCAGGTGTGTGTCGAAGGCCGAGACATAGTGCCAGCAGTGTTTTTAAGTCCCAACAGTGTACCGGCATCACCACAACGTCGCAAACGCCACGCGTCTCCAGCCGGTCCATGTCGAACCCGTATCCGTCGAACTCTACGTCACTACACACCGCAACCTATGTTGCCTCCAGATCGTGATGGCACAGGCTTGCTTATTGAGCTTACTCAAGGTTTGAACTTTTTGATGAAAAAAAAACAATTCCATAAAATTTATTGATAACGTTACTTAGCTAACCCATAAATGCAATTTCAGGTGACATGCTGATGCAAACGGAGGAGCCGCGGTTGCCGCAGATAAATATCGGCGTTGATTTCCAGGCAGATATTCCCGAGATGTGTGGTGATAGAATTGACCTACACAGAGCACCCGAACAGCTTCTTTGGGACCCTGGCATAAATGATGCATTAGATGATGGTGAAGGTATGTCTTATTTTTGGTCTTTCATATTTCACAATCAAGCCACAATACAAACTCAAATATTCATTTTATATATTTCATTCTTTCAGTTCGTATGTTTATGGAGCTTGCTATGTGTGCGGCTATGCCTGTGGGAGGACATACTCGAGAATTCGCACTACAAACCTTAGGCGAATGCGGAGGCGATATCCGCGCGGCTACTCTGCGGCTCATGTCCAGGCCGGCCGCGCCCTCGCAACACGAGTCACGGTGGACCCCTGATGAAGTTGAAGCTTTTTTAGCCGGTCTTGGCCATTATGATAAGGACTTTTTCAGAATTTCACAACTTGTAAGTAGTAGATATTATTATATTAATTCAATCATAAGAAAATTGTTCAAATAATTAACACAAAACCGTTATTTTACAGGTAAGAACAAAAGATTCGAAACAGTGCGTGCAGTTCTACTACTTCTGGAAGAAGGTTACAAAAGACTACAAATCTTTATATTTACGAAGCTGGATTTCGGACGCACAAGTTACCTCACAAGTAAGCACGGCCTTAAACAGTGGGCTACACTTTGTCTTCAGGCTCACTGAAGATTAATACATTTTAGGTTGTTAACACACTCGACTTGTCCACATTCAGGGTTCCGTAAGGCAGATAACGTCACAGAGTACAACGTCCGGCACATCATCACCGGCCACCTACGATGGCGAGGAATATCCGTGCAAGATTTGTGGGAAGTAAGTGCCCCCTGTACGGCCTCGCCAGCACATCGCTTTTATATGTCAACAACGCCCGCAAATACAATTTTTGTGAAACCAATGATGTTTTTTGTGTATTTTAATCGTGACGTATTTCAATTAATCAAGTTTCACTTAAATTGTTCATGCATTATTAGATAATAATTTAAGATTTTTACGAAGCTTCGGTTCAGCTGCAATTTGAATTGAATTTTTATAATTCAATGATAAATTATGCTGTCATTATTGGTTTTATATTACTTTTTTCTAGTTCAGTGTAAGATTTCGTGTTATCAAAAGTGCATGTATAATTGGTGTATACTGAACAGTGCTTCTGTCACCCTCGGGGAACAATATCGGGGGACAGATAGGAATAATCACGTTTCAAGTACCACATTGTTGAATAAGGCATAAATTACATTCGACATAGCAAGATTCCTGTGACAATGGATTAGTAAAAAAAATAATATGTCCTCATTGTAACAATTGAATATACAAATGCGATTGACATAAATTTTAATTGAAAGAAATATTGTAGTAGTATCATAAAGAATTCAAGACAACATGACACGTGTTACAACTTACATACCTACATTTGAAAACATAACTTTAACCGATTCGAGTTGCCTTTGTGTGTTCAATCAGCTTTACATAAAAGAGGAAACATACCAGTGTCCAGGGACCACACTATGATAAATAGGACGTTAATGTTGTAAATATGGGAATGATGTATTTTCTTATTAAAATATAAAAAGAGATTAATATGTCCATTTCATACGAAAATAATAAGTGTATACACATATATAATTTATTTTATTGCACTTATTTATAAGAACGAGTAATATTTAAAAGAGATTATTTGTAAGACAATTGTACATACAATACATTAAGCTAAGGTACTAACGCTTCGTGCTTTGCTTCATAGCATTTTGCTTTAATATTTTTTTCTGTGAATGTTCCGTTTGTTCCGCTTCGTTTATTTTTTTCTGTTGCAACATGTTAAAATTGTATCCTGTTATGTTTCAGAGTATTTAACAAAGTAAAAAGTCGTAGTGCACACATGAAGTCGCACCGGCCACTCGACGCCGAGCCAAAAAGGCCAAAATTTGAAAAGCCTTATGAAAAGGTCGAGCGATCTGACGACAGATCCTCCGCGAATGGCGAATACGCAAGCAAACCGCCCGCACCCGCACCCGCACCCGCACTGTAACCGTCTCCTCTCACTCTCTCATTCCGCCCGCGCGCCGCTCTCCACTCTCCGCTCTCTGTCCCGATGTTACTATTGTTACTAATACAATATATACCACAGTGTACCAACCGCCAGCGCCCTCGCGACTCGCGTCCACCACGTACTCCCGCGAAAAGATCTTTATATGTCACGATGGAGTGTCAAATATGAAATATAAGACCCAAAATTAGAGGACTTTTATTTTTAGCTTGCTTTCGATTTTGCGCGAACTACTGTTCTGTCACTTTCTAGAGATACATAACCTCTACCAACACATTTTTCCCGAATGTTAGGGTAAATTTCTTATGGTGTTCCTAAAACGCCTAGGATTTTTTTTATGTTATAAGTTTAAAAAAAGTGTTGACCCCACTTTTACTTTTGCCTCTAGTATAGTTCACTCCGTCTGTTCATGTAAAAGTCTGCTCCCGCGCATTCGCGTGTCGCGTCCCTACCGCCCACGCCTCCACTCCAGTGTCTCGCTCCGACTCGGATAAAATGCTGAAACACTAAGCATTTACTAATCTTACAATTTATATAGATATTTGTTAAAAAAAATTTAGATGCAGCTTAGTAACTAGGTACTGGATAATAAAGAGAGATTAGTTTTATTATCGAAAAATCTAAGAACCTAGGTAAATTTACAATGTGACAAAAAACTTTTTGTTTCAAAACTTAAAGAAAAGTCTAAAAGATATTTTGTATAACGTTAATGAAATGTAGATAGTTGGATACGATCTTCGTAAAGTTTTTATATGAAAAAGATAAATACTTAATGGGTCAAAGTAAACTTCATGTAAATAAATAATTTAAGTACCTACAAATGAGTAACATGAGTATTTTCGTTGTTGGCGCTACGGTCGAAAACGATGGGCGAGGTCTCCTCGTCACAAGATATATTAATATTTAATTTAATAATTAACTATTCTATGACACGGTTACACCAGCCACATGTAATTTTGTTAACTCGTGTAGTAACTACACTACCTCGTTTTTATTGATTTGTTTGATTTTATTGCGAGCCCAGCTCACTTTTACATTTCGCTTGTTTGCTCAGTATGTTCTTGTTAATTTGTAGTTACTTTTTGTTCTTACGTCTCTAGTCTTATTAGATAAATTTACAGAACGCACACAGAATTGCGCACTACTTCTATTTAGGTAAATGATACTGTAAGATAATTTAATTCAGCATCCGAACCGAACCTATCTACTAGTCACATATCGATGCACAATTTTAGATAAATATTGACAGTCCAGGGGAAGCTTCTGTGAATATTATGAGGGCAAGTTGAAACGTCACAATGATAAATATCTGTGCACAAACTGAATGACTAATGAACCCAAACCGCCGCCGCCCGCCGCCCGCCGCCCGCCGCGAACCGCACGGAACTGTTGATGAAATTATTCTCGTCGTCTTTGACACGTAAAATCTAAAATCCGCTTACGACACTCGTTACGGTTGCAGTAATAATAATTGTGTCCATAGTTCAACCATTTGCTACATTAAAATAGTCTAAAGTGCGAAAAACACCCTATACAGAATCAATTTTAGGTTCTATATCTTTTTCAAATCCCATGCTTTAAAGTAGGACGGTAGGACGGGAAACGTAAACAGCATTCTCCTTGATCTCACATAATTCACAGAAGCAGATAAAGTAAAAAAATGAAGGAATACTAAGTAATATTTTTTTACACAAATATTATTGTAATGCTCAAAATATTCTCTATTTTACGTTGATAATTTTATTGTTGTAGTTCCTTGTTGATCGTTCTTAACTTAACTCGGAATATATTATGTCCTATTTATATTTTGAGCTTGCATTATTTTCTATGAGAAATAAGCTAATTAATTGTATGTACGTGTACCTTCGTGTTGTGATATATTTATGTACGGTGTATGATTTGAATGTAATCTGTCGTTTATTAATTTTAATGAAATGTACAAATCTGGCAATAAACTACTTGCTCAAATTTATATGACAAGAACGTAAGACTTGCCTGTATTCAGTTGCACTGCTGCACGGTCGAGCAAACCTCCTCCGATGACTAATTCAGTGGTTGTGATGTTTGTTTCTTCGTTTTTTTTCGACTCACTTCTAGTCTTCCGAAGCGCCAGAGTATCATCACTTATCTAGCTTATAATTTTGGGGCAGTATTCATCGTAAAAGACATGTTAATAATTTAAATACTTACCCTTAAATTCGTTTACGTATAGTCGTTACTTAACCCTCGTTAGATTTATAGTTTAAAACGTGAAGGAAAAGCGTCTGACGCTCCCAGTATTAGATTCGTAGGTTTATAAGCTGCAGCTAGGGAAACTAATTCCTTCCTGTTTAGATCATTCGACCACCGAGAGCCGAGTGTCGACTTTGTTTATAGATGTTTATGCTGGATATATAAAAGTATACCTAAACGTTCGTTTTCCTTCCACTAGTACCTGAATGTACTTTGCCACTGACAAAGACATTCGATGATCTTGGTGTCTTCGTATTGCCGTAGATGTACGTTACTATTTATAAGTGTAAATCTATGTCTAAATGCTATGTATTTGTACATCACTAACTGTGTGATTATTTGGTTGTGTTCTATCTTAACACGTAGGCAATTTTTTAACGGTAAACTGTTAATTCTCTACTTGTTTCGGATTAAAAATGCCAAACTATTGCCAAAACATTATCTATGTGTCTAAGTTATCGTAAGTATGCCGTGTTTAGAAAACTTTATAAAATAATAATAGAGATGGGTCGTTAGCGAAATATAGTAAAATGTTTTAGGTTAAGATGTGGCTTTAATTAAAACCCCGTTTGTACCTAAATGTTTAGTACATACTTTATGTGCATAACTGGATGCTTTGAATCTGCTAAGAATGTGTCTATTTTTATTTTTATTAGGAAATTAATAATAATTCATAACGTTCATTAGCTGTATTTAATAGCATACTTGTATATAGGTACAGTGAACACGATTAATTTTATTGTCCAATCTATTTTAAGTTTTCAATAAAATTAACATCCATCTGTCGTGTTTACATCTCGTAGAGTCCATCTGCTACATCTCTACGTTAAGTTGAAATCTTAGGAAATTATTTTCTTAAAATTTAAATTAACTCAAAATACATGGTCAAATGCTGAGTATTTTTTCAAACAAGACTTTATAGAACCAAAATGATTATGACACCTATGTCTACGACTTAACATTTTGTAAAATCCCTCCAGAAATAATTTTAACAATACTCTATTAAGACTGAAAGATAATAAATCTAAGGCTACATACGAACGTATACAGATATCCGTATTGCGGTTGGCCCTTGGAGGCGAAGTCATGAATGTGTACTTACTAACCGATGCCGTAAGGGAAATGTTACATATACCCGGTTCAATCCAGCAGCGTTTCACTTTAAACTTTTTAAGCCTTTGACTGTCTTGAAACCTTAGGTAATGATTAAAATAATAGCACCATAGCATTGTTTTAAGTTAATGGCATCAGTTAATTAAATATTACCTGAACTTAAGGTCGTTTTTCCGAAACTTACTCAATTTTAATAAATACAATAACTCAGTTGTTTTTAATTATTGTATTGCTAGCGAAACGCAAATCGCGTTGGATAAGAACGAACTAAGAAGTCCCTCAAGCGGGGAAGGCCGGTGAGAACGACAAAACCGGTTGACGGATTATCATCTCTACAATGCACACAGAGTGAAGTTTTGCGTTCTACCTGTTGCACGGGTTACCCCCACGGTCACCCGCAGTACAGCTATCTGCTTAGTACCTACGTAGCATCTCAAAACCATCAAACTATGACACAGTCTACGAATCGTTTTCTTTACGATTGATTTATTTATATAGGTTACATGACGGAACCACCATCCCATTCCATGTGCCAAGTCATTCTAGTCAGGGTATAGCTTTGTAAATTATGCCCTTATTTATCTAAACATAATAATATAGACAGAGTTCGATGTAAGATAAGCTACCTTCGCTCTAATCGAATAGAAATTACTGGAGCAAACGCTACCTAAATATAAATTTTAACCTAAGATCGAGACAAGTAAGGAAAATAATATTTCAATTTAATATAGAAGTGCCTTACAATTTTATTTTTATACTATATTTTGTTTCGTTTCCTTATTATTTTATCGAGCTCGGAAAATACGAAGCACTGGAAATTGCATTTATTTATGTTGCACCGGTGAAGCGCTCTGCCCCGCAGAGTTGAGGGTGCAACCTTTACTTCAATCGTTATCTATTTATATATCTTTGTTATTTTGTATTAACTGTGACTGTAGAGTTAGATGGGTAAATGAAATCTAATCACGCGTTTTATAGGCAAGCATTATACTTTTTAGGACGTACCTACCTAAACAACCAACTTTCAGAATATTGTAAGATTCCATTTACCGTCTGTGTATAAAACGATTCAGAAGAACCAACACATACTCAGTCGTTAGTGCATCAATAAAAGCTCACAAATTTTGTTTTTTTAACATAAGTATTCATCGTTATTTTAATTAACATTTACTACAAAAATACAAAACAATAACTACCTACATGTCAATTTTTAAAGACAAAATTATACTTAATAAAAATGGAAATGAATTAAGAATATTTTATCAGAACTTTCACCTTAGTACCAAAAAATCTATTAAAAATCTATATATTTGCCTTGCAAGTGAAGACTTATAGCTCTCGAAGCTCTAAGTATTCACTGACACCATTTACCCTTAGTTAGTTGGACTCTCAAACTTACTGTAGCATTAATGTGTTGTTAAATACCCTTTAGGTTGCTGTAATATGTACGTAATCGCTTAGTAAATCCCAGCCTAATTCCATGTTCTATAATTACCCGAACCCCTTATATAGCACTTATATAACTGTATATAAATTATTTCTGTATTTGTGTCAACACATGACGTTACTATGTATCTAGTAATAGTACTTTGTAAGCCTAAGTGAATATTATATTCTTCTAATTTTGTATCAAATAAATGTAAAATAAATCGGTGGACACGAGCTACCATTTTAGTGATGTGCAATACTACCACACATTACTTAAAGGCAAAATAAATCAATATTCTTACAATAAATTTCAAGAACTTTTAAAACGAAATGCCTATTTTACAGAGCAGAAAATAATAATAATATGAATGTGTACAGCATGTGGTGGCATTGCACTCGCACCCTAATACGTATTAGATGGATAATGTTAACTGTGTAGTAGATTGTAAACTGACACGTGCCAAATGCACGATAATTTGATATTACACTCTGTGTTGTGATTTTGAGAATTCTGTAAAATACAAAATCTTAACTATGAAAAATTTGTAGACACCTTTTTAGATTAGCACAATTCTTCGCGTAGACACGTTAGGTCATAAAAATTTAATAAGCGATTAGATTAAACATGGAAATAGGTGTCATTAAAATTGTAAATGTATGTCGTATTAATTCTAGATTCATTGTTATTCAATGTGATGATTCGTAAAGAACAACGAGTAAGCTCGAGTCCTGTCGTCTCCGCGCGACATTTCACTTCGCATATCTTAAAAACAATAAATAATAAAACTATTATATATATATTGATAAATTTATTAGGGTAACTAATTTTTTAAGACAAAAACTTACGTGATCTTTTAGATTGTCTTTATTAATAAATATATGGTGAAGGTTTTATAAATTTGTTTTATTTTTGATTTAAGCCCTATTCATCTTGTCATGACAATGAAGAATATTGCTAGATATAATCTACTATACTGCTACTTATTTTTTATCAATTTTGAAGCATAAGTTGTATGTATTTACACATTTCGACATTAAAATTACTAAACTTTCAAATTCATTCCCAGACACTCTGGAAAGTTGGTTTTATGTCTTTACTTCGAGCGAATGATCGTCAATCCAGTCTTTCAATCCTATCTAGTAAGTGCTAGGTGCAAAATCACTTTCCACGATTTTCTTTTTAAATTCGAATACGGTGAGCTAAAATAAAAACAGTTTTGGATTCTCCATTAAATTATGACAGTAACAGAGTGATGTTATTTCTAAAGTGAATGTGTTATTCAGAAAATAAATACTATAGAATCGTCTTCAGCCGTTTATTAAGAACATTGTAAACTACAATGTATTTTACTACAATATTGATAAACCTCTGTTACAAAGAAGAAAAAACAAAATAGTGCTGTGCAACAATAAAAATAAAACACCTAACACTTTAAAATATGCATGGGACAATTTCAAAAATTAATTTGAAATTATACTTAAAACAGAAATGGTTACTGTAGCGTTAAAATGTTGGATTTGAACATAATTTACTATCTAATATATAAAAGCGAAATTATGAACTAGATGACGTCTACTTAATACACTGGTCAACTGAAAATATTATGAAATAGCTGAGATTATAAGCAAACCTAAAGTTCATATTTCCCATATAAAACCTCTTTCTATTATAAAATAAATGCACCACACAGTAATTGTCGACCAGCGTTACGCGCGTTGATACTTTGGTAGTTTACAATTACACACATTAAGTTCAACAATTATTATTATAAATTAGTCCCAGAATTATTGCGATCATCGTTAATTACTCTATAATTCAAACACACAATGGATTCGTACGATTTAAGTGAACTCAGTAGATTTTAATAAGTTAATCAGTTGTAAACTAAGTACCGAAATGTATCGCGAGGTATGACGTAATAAAACGTTGCCAGATGTTAAAAAACAAATTAAGCGAATAAAAGATTTCTCATCTTTATTTAGATACCAGCTGACCCGGTCTTCTTAAAAGGAAGATTTCTTAAGGGGGGATCGAGCATATTTTGCTAAAACAGCGCTCAGCGTTTTAAAGATTCCAAGAAAACGTGGCCTCATGGA
>DWIY01000359.1:0-14005 GCA_018248615.1 Erynnis brizo brizo
TGAAGTCTTCATAGGAATTTATAAAATTAGGACAAAAACAATAAAAACGAAAGTGTTTCGATTTTTTTGATGAGAAGATATAATAGGCAGGCAGACTATACAAGCGCTATCAAAAGTTAATGTTATCTGCAATTCCAATACATTTCAGTTCAATCAATACTAGTGTTGTATTGTAAAAGTGAAAGTTATAATAATAATAATATGATTGTTAGTACTGATCGATTCTTTATTTAGATAAATAGAAATTAATTTATATAAACACAAACATAAAAGCTTCTTTCAAAAGATTCTTAGAGAAAATATTTTAAATAATTTGAAAAGCGATTCTAAAGGACTCGTTAGTACCCTTTGTTTAAATATTAGAGGCAATGACTGGCTGTTTAGCATTTGTAACGTGCCCCGACCCTACACTAACACCTAGTCTAGACTATAGAGTCTCCCAGTCTAGCCTGAAGTTATAATAAATGCAGACATAGTTGTGTAGCACCCACCGTCGCGTCAGATAGTGCCCTCTTCAAATAAGACTACAAATGCTTAAGTGAATCTTAAAGTGGTTTAAATTGAACAGTCTGAGGAGAGGGAAAGGAAACTGTGTAAGGAATACATCTAGATTTTTATTTCAAATAGTTCTCTTGTTTAATTGTAAAAAGAAGATAGTTCTATTAGGTAGAAAAAAATCTGTGTGATATAAATGTGTGGTATTTTTTATAATCGATATACCTAACACACACACAAACACACATACACCTCAGTTAGGACGTGGACTCACGGCTCGGCCCGTTGCTTAAAATGCTTCCTATTTTTCGATTACGGAGAAGCAAAAGGAAGATTATGTGTTTGATTGATGATCATAATGGAAGCAGATACGGCAGGGAACATAAAAATACAAACACTAGGTACAAATAATTTAGTTTACAATCTGACGTAAGCTGTAAGAAGTAAAAAATAACTTTAAAATTTCATCACACCAAAACAACCCTAAAGAAAAACAAATCGTATAAAAATACTATAATATATGCAAAACGTAAAGCGGGAGAGGCAAAAAGAGTGACAGGAATGACCGGCCATTTGTTAATTAAATTGTAAGGGGTTTAAACGGGCATGAAAGTTGTGAAGAGGTATTACGAAGCTTCAAAGGGAACCTTTAACATTCAGATTGCAGTCGGTATTTCAATGTAATTACTGACCTAACCTTTTCAAGTTTCAACGCGCCTTGAACTTGAAATTTAATCGTTTTATAACTAATAATGGCGAAAATGTACCAATATATTCAAATAGAATCTGGTGTAGAAGTTTCTCACTGGGTCTATGGTTCCCTCTATGTGATTCACTGATAGCGAATTATTGCCACACAATTGTTTGGATTCTTTATTTAGTTTTAACTTTCTCCTCTATTTTACTATAAGCGCTACCGGGTTACCCTTTTGTTTATTCATTTAAACGAAAGAAGGCATTGTGTAAACCAACGCGGATCCTGTTCACAGTCCCGGGTCCACTTTCTAAGCATAGTGTAACGAGATCTAGGCGCTTTCGTCCTAAGTGGTAAGCCGCAGTAACATAACTATCAGCTACTTAGCTGACATTCACATATTCACTATACCAAACCTGTAAAACTACTGTTATAGTGAAGTCAATTACAGCCTCATCAATATTTGACTTAAAAATGTCTGCATCATCAATATTTGACTTACAATTGTCTGCAACCACTTGTAATCTCTCATTGGTAACCTTTCCCTTTTGTGGGAAGAGCCAAACGATTCTAACTCTTAAAGAAGTATTATATATTTCGTGTCAGATATACCTATTCCTCAAGGGATCCCGAAAACAGATCTACTTACTGCGCCCAAAGCCGAATCCATCGGATCCTTGCATGGGATATGTCAGGGCTCTCCTTCGTACGTTGAAAGGAACGTTGTTTAATCCATCCATTAATTTTAACAATATTTCGCATGTTTAAAAGTAGGTTTGAACGGAATTCGCACGTAATTTTCGTGCCCAGAATGCATAAAATGAATTCCGATCACTTCTGATCGTCACATCCTCCTTTACACAAAGAGTGTCATCCCTTTCCCGTAACAAAGGCGGTTTCCCGAGGGACCGCGAGAATAGTCCCACATCCTGCACAGTCGAATCCCTGGCGGCTTGACGCCTGCCATCAATAAGCAGCCAGCACTCCCATACACCGGCCTCGAATAACGGGACTCGCGACTCACTGCGTCGACGCTTCACTGTGACTGAGACTGTGTACCGACTTGTCTCTGGCTTTAGCATTTTTTCTAAGTACATCTCGCTAACCTTTGTTCAATAATTAGGAAAACTGAGGGCCACCGTTACCTACTTACCTACTACCTTAGACCGCTAGGAGTGGCGTTGATTAGGGAGGGCTATGTCCAGGAGGGGATAGAATTGGACGACTAGAGTGTGCAGTGTAGTTAGGTGGTTATTGCAAGGACAACTCTTTCAGCCTAAGTCGATGTCAATAGGACTAAAACACTGTCCCAAGTTGCAAAATTTCAAGAAGCACTTCTGCGCTTCTGAACTAAATGTGGACCATGTCCATAGTTTGATTGAAGTATATCCGACGAACCGCGTCTTATATTACTTACACGTGTCGACGACCAATAAAGGCTCATCGCGTTAAGTTTTATAGCAAACGTATATTTTTCCGTGTGTTTTTTCTATCCCACGTGATGTTTTCTTAAACGCCCGCATGAAAAGAGAATTGATCGCTTTTGGATTCATGTACCTACCTACTTTTGTTGCAGGGCTTAATTGCTTAATTATTAAACTTTTCATCAGCTGCTTGAGTAATTGCTTCAATACTGTGCAAATTGCCAATAATGGTTTCTTAAGGAACCGGACGTTGCTAATTGAAATAGAAACTCGTTCATCATGTTTATTGATTATGGCGTTCTTTAATGAGTAAAAATTATGTTGTGATGTTTTAGCATCCAATGAAATACTTTTATGTCTACTTAATAACGTGTCTTTAGTTCCAAAATCATGGTAATGGTAACTACGAGTATATCAATTTCATAAAAATAGGTTGAGCGGTTTTTTTTATAAGACCTGACATACAGATATGTTATTACTTTTTGGTCAAGCTTATGATTTAAGGATGTTGCTGCGTCGTGACGTTTTCACGCGCAAGCTCCTCTAACTCCTTATGAGGAATGGAGATATCTTCATGGCTGAGTTTTCTTGTCGTTTACTCGGACGAAGTCATGTTAGAAATGGCTTTCGGTGGGACCTAATGTTACCTTTTCAGATTATATCAAGTAGAGGAACCATAACACTGTCACTGTGTGTTGGTTCTACCTAAACTAGATATAGATAAACCTAAACTAGATAAAGTATACCTTTGTGTAAATATTTCCCAGAATCCAGAAATGCGCGGCTATTAGAAGTTGTATTGAAAATTGCTTTTCGATTGCCACTTTGCACGTACACAATACATGCCATATTCTAGTACGTAATCTATATAATACCGCACCGTTATTGTCCAAGCATTGTGTAAGACTAGCCGCTGATAGGGCCATTATTGGCTTCACATTTACTTGGGACCAATGTTCTGCATTGGCGATCCATATTTCCCAAATGTCATGGCATTGACTAGCGTATCCGTAATGATCTGTACGTACATTGTTGTTTGTTCTTTATAATGATTTAGGAGTTTTTGATTGACTAAAAATGAAAGAACACATACATATTGTTATAAAAGGCAAAAACATAAATCACTGTTACATTATCATCCTATCCATTGCAATTCTTCAGGAGAACTTGAAACGGAAGCCCAGCGTGCTCGACTAAACTTCTTCCTCGCTTTCAGTAAAGCCTTAATACGTAGATCCACTTTTATTCGAGCCCGCTGGCCTCGACTATCGATTCCCAGCACGCTTCAGGTGGATCTACCTCTTTTCGGACCATTGCCATCGCACTCGCCTCACACGAGCCCGTTCACACTGAATAATCGAGGGCCCTTCAATAAGACTTCGATGGAATGTGAACATTTTATTAGAATTTTCCTCTCCCCTCGGCACTAGGAGTGTTTGAGCTGAATTTAATCTACATTTTAAAAACAGGATCGAGTGGAATTTAATTGAGTTTATACCTAATTTAATCAGTCCGTTAAATGCACACAGTAAGCAAGAGGGGCGCTGATATCAAATCAGATTTTATTATAATAATTTCAGCAGATTTCCTTTGCAAAATAAGAAAGGTAGGATTCAGCATGTCATAAATCATTGTTACGAACCATCCCTTCACATTACGACATGAGGAACTTTTGCAATATGTTAAGATTTCCATCTTTTCATTTATCTAAGTCATATTTGATTTCAGGACTTTTGTTATTTCTGAGGGCCCAACAGTGCCCTCGCCATTATAAATATTTAAAAAGAAATCCCTGGCTATAAAAATGACGAAGTGGGTCCCTTAGTAAATAAGTTTAATTAATTGATTTACGAGCGCCAAGAAAGGATATTTATCTTTGTAGTAATCTCATTAAGTCGTTTAAAATGTAAATAAGGGGAAAGTAAAGAGAGTGAATTTCGGTTCGCTAATGTAAATTTAGGTAAGCAAGCAGACGTAAACACCGTAAAGGTAATGCAAAGTTAATGACCAAAACAAATTTTAGGCAACTTGTCCGATATTGGTTCTATTATTAATTTACTGTGTCAAATTAGTCCTCATTATTCATGAGCTCAGCTGCCTGAATTGAGTTCGTTGAAGCGTGAAAATTCAAGTGGCTATTAGTATCTACGGGCCTGCAAAGCTTGTCGCTAGAGTTATTAAATTTCGCCGTCATTACTTACGAGATTCGCTTTTTTATTTTCTTTTTGAATTAACTCGACAGTTGCTTAATATTCATGATTCCCCCCAGTTTTGTATTCGGCGAGCCCGATCTGCATTATAAAGATAAATTCGGAAATTGGGAGGAAATGAGAAAGTTCTTGTTATAGGAGCAATATTTGAAAAATTTGTAGAGCAACGTTTGTGGCCACCTACGTTTATTATTGATTCCAGTAAAACTTACTCACTCTCAGGAGTCTAAACGTCTGGAGCGTTTCCCACCACGCTATTACAACTTCATTCCTTATGATTGTCTCCTGTGTTACGAAGAGGCTTACAAGTTACACATTTATGGCGGCAAAGATTTAAGAATTAAGTATGAATTCTAACTAACTCGTATGAGTTCTGAGACTCGTTTCGGTACACAATGCCCTTTAGAAGTATGGATCTTCTAAAAAGATAAACCTCGCTTAGGGAGATACTGCAGCTTATCTGTCCAGGCTTAAACCCAGAGAGTTATGTTATTTCATTTAAGGAGATGTTGGACACTTGTTAATTTTGACGTGTAGAGTAGTGTAGACCTTAGACAGCATCTGCCAATTTTCTTCTATATTTCGTGTCGTGTTAATGTGAGAAGACCTTACATCACTGACGCGCTGTTTTTTTCTTCGACACCTGGTAGGTCCCGAGTAGAAGGGCAGTGAATGTATTCCGTGCGTCGCCGGTCGGATATTGCGCTCTTACGGTAACGTCGGCGCTTAATGCGTTTCCGATGTGTCGCAAATGGGATGTTTTGTGTTCTGTCGCTTGGTTCCTTTCCTACCGGCCTACAGATACGAAATGACAGCTGGTTCCTGTGTAGTTGGTGGGTTTCTGGAGCGAGTAGGAATTGTCGCTATGATCAACTTAGTCTTGATCAATATCAAAACATTTAAGGTGAAGTTTGTTTTTATCTAAATAAATATAGCTGTTCGAAAATAAGCCATATATAATTATAGCAAGTTAAAAGATATTTTTCCTTGAGAGAGAATGATTTTTACAGAAAGTATTTTAGCCAATGAAGTTGAAACTGAAATCGTTATTGTCTTCAATATCATTCTTATTGGTCATCCAATGCCAATAAAGAAGTTAATTGTAAAAGTCGCTCTTGTTCAACTACAGATTCCCATTGTGCCATTTCTCAGCCCAGTGCATTCTGATTGTGGACTAATGGAATAAGGACCCGCCGCCTTTATCTAAGCGAACAATGAAACCCGAATTGTGGCGATAAATTCCGAATCCAATGCGTTCAGAGGATTTATGTGCCGAATGTTCCTAACACCAGTTTGAAGTTCGAAGTGCGCTGTTAACTACGCGGAGCTCGGGTTAGTAGTGGCGTGAGGAGTCTTTAGGATTGTAGAGATCGACTCACAAAAGAAACATTTTCAGATACCGAAGCTTGAAAAATGTATGTTTCATGATCCGATATATTTTGAATATTATATTTGTGAAAGTAAATCTTAAAGAATCTTTGCTTGTGTGTTTTTCAATAGATATAATCTGGTGGGAAAAGATTATCCTTTCACACAAGTAACCATAATAAAGTGAAATCTAGAGCGCAAAGAGATCATAGTGCACTTCTTTAAAATAATTCAGCGAATTGCAATTTTGTCTCACTTGAAAAGTAAGAGACGCCTCGGTGAGACTATTGCTTTAGCTTTCGATATCTTGCTTTGTCGCAATGTCGATTGCGCTTCTACAGTACCTATTTAGCGAATCCATTCCGAGGTAGTTTTGGATAACACTTAAACTGTGTTCAATGTCATCGACAAAGATAAAGCGACCAATAACTACTGTGCTGTCGTATTGAAGTATGAAGATTTAGGAAGTGGAATTTTTGATGATACAAAAAAAAGTTAGTGTGCATGTAGCACAAAATTGATACTATTAAATAGTTTCCATTCCTACTTAATGACACGATTTCGTACAAATGTCGGATTTCATAGTAATGATTGTTAGTATTGTTACTACCATTATGTACCATTTTAATCCAATTATTATTTTCGTATATCCTTAGACCCATTGCTATATCCGTTGTTAGCACGCATTGTTTTGTACCTACGTTCGTACATACAATTTTAGTCACGCGTAGGCTTCGCCGTCTGTCGGTCGGATGGCTTCGTTTGTTGCAATCATTTCATTTATATAAAATTTGTTGGTAACTAACGATTGTGCAAGTGAGTGCATGTCCAATTGAAGTGATAAAAGTTTCGTGTTGCCTTAAAATCAGTGACCGATTCAAATTCTACAGCGGCATTGCAGAGTTCCCCTAGTAGTTTACATCGAACGTATTTCGACAGTAATGTCTAGGACATATCACTGCAAATACCTTGTCATGGACGACGCTCGCACACCTGTTGATCATCTCAGCCCGTAGTTCGAATCGATAATGACAAACCACATTGAGCTCCATTCGTAAATAGGTAGTTTGATGTTCGCTGAACACGAATCTTTTCCAAAACACCAGCGATTTAACGTCGATACTTCGAATACGATGTGTCCCTCAAAAGGATGTAACGGGCCGTAAGCCAAATAACGTATGTGGGCCGTGTTGCCCAATGTCGTACAGTTATGGCGATGCGTGGCTTCGTGGTATGGAATGCTTCTAGCCCACGGGGTCGGTATTCAGTGCACGGCTCCTCGGGCAGTGACTCTTCAGGACAGTCCACCCGCTGCCATTGCCTCCGCACGCTCCGCTCTTGGAATACTAATGCCGCCT
Source organism: Erynnis brizo brizo (assembly GCA_018248615.1). Taxonomy (NCBI): domain Eukaryota; kingdom Metazoa; phylum Arthropoda; class Insecta; order Lepidoptera; family Hesperiidae; genus Erynnis; species Erynnis brizo. The sequence continues at coordinate 7,550 of DWIY01000359.1, forward strand.
ATTGTGCGACCCAACTCAGATGTTCGCCGTCGCGGGCCAACGAAAGTTTTGTAACGCCTTTGTCTTGTTGACTTTCGCGCTCGCTAACTGGAACGTTCTTTATACAAATCGGCCACAGTACTACGATCTTATTCTTGCCGTACCTATCCGACGGCGAATGTTATTCAAAGCGGACATGGAACTATTCATATTTTAATGAGACGACTAAAGTTTTGACACGTATAACGCCCGTTGCCTGTCTGCACTGAAAACACAAAGGCCCACTTAACAAATGATCGTTGTGAATGTGATCATCATTACTTTCGCTCTCTCGTTCGACCTTTTTATTACGCTCAAACGCGGTGATGGCGCGGTTTCATTGAGCAACGTCCACTGTGCCGTTATGTGGAGCAGGTACCAGTGTACAACTGCAGGTTCTGTTCGCATTTGCATAATTTGTAGATCGCTAGCGCCTCGCCACAGTGCCGGCGGAGCGGTCGACTAGAAATAAATATGCACCGTTGTCGGTGTGGTGTATCGCGCGCAAGTTTCGCTGCCGTGCGCCAAAGCAGCTGGTGCTGCACGGTCCGCTGGCGCCGCTCGCCGCCGCCCGCGCGCCGCCGTCACACCCGCGCTCCCTTGCGAAAAATCATAATGCAATTGCCAGGACGGCCGATGTGGAACGGCTTACGACCACTGCCAGCACGCAACCAGTCTACACTGAAATGCGTTCAAACTCACACGCCGTCCATCATTATGGATTAGTCGTGTCGGGACAGATTTCTCTTGAGCTCGCTGGAGTGGAAACGGTGCAGTGGTTGTCTAAGTTACCATTGGATTCTTATATTCAGTGATGTGAACTTTAATATGAAACCGTCGTGGTTGTACGCATTTCGTGTTACGGAGTGTAACACCGTTAAGGTTGACAGTCTCATTCGGTCCCATTTTTCGGCAGTCGAGTTCGTGGGCAGCGGTACTGCCTCACCGTCTTTTCGTACTTTGAAGTTCACGCGGAAACTTTATATGGTTTTGTGACCTCATTTTTTTCAATTTATTCCAGGTCCATCCAAATTACTCGGGACTCATTAGTAAACTTTTTCGTTCGCACAATTGTCTATCAAACGCGCATTAATTCTTTGCACGTCCCAGCCGCGTCCGGTGACCATTGCTTTCAAAGTATTCAAGTTTGCGATCAGTCTTTCTGTGGACTGTCGTCCGAATCGCTTGTCCACCGTCGGAAAATCGCGTGTGTTATCACTAAATTAAATAATAAACAACAATGATCGGCTAATTATCAATTTTTTTATCTCGATAAGGCTCCGTATGAAACTGATGGAGTATCGAAATCGTCGACCGGTGTCAGTGTGTGTTTATTGTTGGAGTGATGAGGTGAACTGTGTTTCATGGTGGTAGTGAGTGATAATAGTGTATCGAAGATGTGGGGCGCAGCCGTGTCGAATCCGCCCCATTATCACTATGTGCAAGGACCGAGCGGACCTATGCCGCAACGAGGCCCGACGGGACCTATATTATCAGGTCCACCGTCGAGGCATCTAAGACCGCAGTCTTCATATTCCTTACCACACGGAAGCAACGGCCCCGGTCGTTGGGGCTGGACCGGCAGCCATGCATCTTCCTTCGATCGAAGGCAATTAAAGGTGCCCCCTCAGCCCGTGCGGCCGGCGCCGGTTCGACCTTCGCAGAGCAAAAATGCTGCGACATACGTAAGTTGTCATGTCATGTTGTAGTAGTGACGAAATATTTGATCGATCTGATTGTAAAGTCTCTATGAACTAGAATATTATTGGACACATTACGTACTAAGCGTATTACAAAATATATGGTGGCGACGGCTATTTCGAATGAATGTTCTTATCAAGGCAACAAAGACATTAGGGTTCGTGCGTGCATTTTTAGATTTCACGCATTGCACAAGCGTAGGATTACCTACCGTAGCCTGTGAAGCACAAACGAGTGCAAATATGAAACGTTATATCATGTCTCCCTGTGCGTGAGTTGTCGAATGGTTTTATATTATACTAGGTTAGGTATAGTCGGTATTCCAGTTGTTTTATTTCCGTGTCTCTTGCAATACGTGTCGGATGTCTCACGCGTTACCTGACACTGAGCTGCGTTTCTCTATCCTATCGTACCGCCAAGGTGTGTGTCTCAATGTTAGCCTTTGCTAATATTGCCAGCGCAATTAGCGTATTTAACACGTCATCTCTGTATGTTGCATGAATGGAGCATAAAAAATATAAATACTTTAATTGGAACCGGTTTACACATTGGAGTCATTCAGTTGACAGCGGTCGCAAGATTTAATTAGCCACGTTAAATCACGACACTATTTCAACACGGATAATTTATCAAATCCTGTAGTTATCCATCACAGGAAGATCTAGTTATTATCGAGTAATCACTCGCATTCTGGGAAAAAGTGTGTTTTTTAAATATTTTTTTCTCAGCCACTTATCGAGTTGTGTTTGTGTGTATTTGCGTAACTACGTCGTAAAAAATGGCGTATCGGCGAGCAGATTCCGATATTCCATGTATGGTGGGACAGTTTTCTATATAGGGTAGAATCTAATGAATAGCTAATGCAATCGTAACCGTGTCTGTCTTGCCTTAAGGTAAGCAGTGACGCAAAGGAACCCTGTTATTGCTGAGCTAGATTCAAATAAAAGACGGCTTTGGCAACACTTCCTGTTGTTATCGAAATCGAAATTAGATTTGGTGTTTCGCAATAAAACATGGGAAAGGATAATGTCAATACCATTAGCGAGAGTCATAAATTGAATGAGGGAGAATCAGTAGCTAACTACTCTCCGAGTCGTAGGTACGTTCTTTATTTATGTTTTTATGGCACAAAAAATGAGCTCCACATACTAAAGACTGTAAAAGATAGCTATTCAGTAATTTTCTAATAACAATATTTTTTATTGTGACATGTGAAACTTTATAATGGTAAGTTCGTCGCCTACCTATTATTTTAGTAGGCAACTAATTGAAAAAACAAGTGTTGTATGAATTATGAGTTCAAAATAACTAGTTCATATTAAATTTATGACTGCATTGTCCGGTAGTTATTATCGTTATTTCTGACGTGTAGACCAGGTACACATTTTTTAGATTATATCCATCCATATTGATATGGATTTTGATAGGTAATTTACTTGATAATGGTTTTTGATCGAATCGATTAATCGATACTGTCATCATTGTGATAATCATTTGTATATTTATCGCTTGTATTTGATGATAAGTGGCACCAGTTTCAGCTATCTATTAATATTTAAGTTATTTCTTGATATAATAATTAGTGATTAATTTTATTTAATTCTGTTAGGGCCCCAGCAAACATACTTGTAGTATAGTAGTGTTTGACGATTTAGCTGATTTGCATAAACTCCTCGTAGACTAAACAGTTAACTTAGTTGCTCCATAAACCGCTACTTTTGGATGCTTGATTCAGCAACCAAACTGTGAATTTGAATTTCTGTTTCTGATCTGGGTGTGTTGTGATTTTATCTTGTGTGCGTGCATGGCACCACCGAGACACGAGAATCCTAGTGAGGGAAAATGAGTGTGAAGCGTTTGAAATTTGATGTTTTTGAACCCATCCACACTACCGGTAATTGTGGCGGTCCTTCACCTCCCAAGTAATGAAAATATCTTATAACAGGGGTTTTTTTAAGATCAGATACGAGAGCTATTCTTAAAGGCGACTGGCGTGGTGTTTTCAGTTGATAGGTATAGGTATTTAATGCTTGAGGTACTCCGAACATAGCTTTCATAACAGGATCAAAATTGTACGAAGCAACCAAATAAATAACTTTTTATCTCGAGAAATTATAACTTTTTAAATTAAATACTTTAATGGCATTGCGTTTTACTTCGTTAACGGTGTTAGGGTGTCCCTGTGTACTTAGTACGAAGGTACCTTACAACTTCAATTTCATCTCGGAACTTTTCGCATAAATCTGTTCACTCGAGAGGTTTTTCTTTCGTGTTAAGAGAAAAGTTACCGGGTTTCTTGTGAATAACGTATTATGACTGTTTTTATGTGAGGGGATAATTTATTGCAAATTTAAAATGGATTAGTTGATAAATTGTCTGTCCGTTAACTTTGGAAAATATTGTCTAACTCTACTAATGGTAGAAAATCTTGCTCTAACGCGCAAGTTCTTTAGATTTGGATGGTAGTTTTTTAGAGGCAAGGGTTTTAATCAACCCTAACTGATATAAAGCATTAAGATCTTGCTGACGGGCACTATTATTTCTTTACAACAAAAATGAAGGGTAACGTAAAAGCACCATTTAATTTCTACTAGATATTATTGCTACGAAGTTCACTTTAAAATCTATCTATCTAAAAGTTCATGTGTGATTGTCGAATAAGCAACCACTTGAACAAACGGAAAACAAATGTATTAATGATGATAGGTACCCATAATATCTAGTATTAATAGTCAGCTGCGGAAAGAATAATCATGACGAGTGATTTTATCAATGTCGTCGCAAGAATCTATTTATATAAAGCTATTTGCCATAGAAACATATTACGAGCTACAGCTATACAAGTGTCTGACCCTTCATGTTAATCTGCCATACGATGAAAAAGACTTCAGCGGCCTGTAAATTGGCCAGGGTTTTTTGAAGGCGGCTTTTGTTAAAATTGCCCGTCCAAACTCAATAAACGGTTTTGTTCGTTCACTTTCATCCCATCATCCCCTTTGCGGGCCAGAGGGTAAAATTTTAAGAGGGAATAATGATGTTACCTTCACACCCTCCCCGTATGCGAATGGGGCGCCCATTGCTAACAAGTCGTCTTAATAGCTCGTGGGGATGTTTGAAATAATAATTAAAAGCCTCACAAGAAATTTTCAACACAACAATAGACGATTACATTGAAATTATCTACTGAGTTGATTTCTTATGAGTAGGAGTGAATATTCGCGTTCGAATTTTTATAATTTGTAAAAAAGACAGAATCCAGACAACAGATTCTACTCAGCATAATTCTTAATTTTATTTAACTACAGCGCTGATTTTAGTTGTAGAACTGGAGATGATAATAATTATATAGTTTCAGTACCTATTGTGTCCAAACACTTTACTTATTTGAGTTAGTAAATATCTTCACCTAGTCTTTTGTTACTAGCTCTATCTGCGTGCACTTAAGTGAACGCTGTCACAAACTAATATAACGTGAACGGTGTCGCGGGCACAGCTCGCTTATTAATTAACAGACTGTAACCTTACGGTACTCAAGTCCCACGTGATAAAAATGTCATGTTTAAGAACACTCAGTCTTGAAAATAAATAGCTGCCCAGCCCAAGAGCTGCCAGATATTTTTCGAGAAGTGCTTGAGGCATCATAAATAATGTTCAATCGATTATTTGTAATATCGGAATACCAAAAGTGCGGACCTGACTTCTCGAGAGATGTCTGTCAGCTCTTGGTCTAATAGTTTATATTGGCCTTAGTATTTCTCACACGCCTTTAGGTATAAAGTTCGTAGACAACCCGAGCACTCTACAAAATGAAAACTATGCAAATCACTAGTTTAAATGCATGAAATTTCTTCAGTGTGCTGTCATAATATAGTATGTAACTCTTCGCACGCCACTACCAAATGCTCCCACTTTGCCAACACTCGTTTCTGAAAGTTTTCTCGAGATCTAGAACAGCAATTTCAATATTAATATGCGAGATACGTACTACGTCTTTGCATGTTTTGAATTTCATTATTTCATAACCGTGTTGTTTTCATATTATTCATATAACTTTAACTGTAACTTTAAATAAAACGCAAGCACATTTTTGACATTCTTTTATCACGTCTTCTTTGTTACTTGAGTCTATTTTGTCAGTCAACTATCCTACTTCTAGCTTATAAAGACGATGACCTGACGGTAAGTGGTCACCGCCGTCTTTTGGCACCACTACACCGTCGCCACAGTCGCCAGTGCGTTGCCGACCTCAAAGGAGAGCTTTCTTTGCGATTGCTGATAAGTCAATGTAGAGTCGACCATCTTCTAGAATAGCTATAATCTCGAATGATCATACTTTACTGTGGTTAGCCATGTGTTGCAGTGAAATGGCTTATACCCCGTTTGCTATTTCTATAAAATAAAAAATATATTAAAAATCAGAGTCTTACATCTCAATATAGGGTTCAAGCTGCCTGATTACGAGTCCGGTCACGTCCCCCGGCTAAGTCGCGTGCCGCCGGTCTAATCCGGACGAAATTATCCACGTGCCACTAAAACAGATACTCCTCTTGATAAATGGATCGGTATCTTCCTTCAAGTGCTCTTCATACCCTTATAAAAATGTCAAACAAACCCCCGGGGAATCCCTCTTCACTCCGCCGGCGTGTACGGTCTTTGCGGCAAGTGTATCTATACATATAATAAAATCGTAGAAAAGATTTTACTGTACATGGAAAATATTTTAAAAAGACTAATTGA
>DWIY01000360.1:0-14002 GCA_018248615.1 Erynnis brizo brizo
TGTGAACTCTCAGGCATGCAGGTTTCCTCACGATGTTTTCCTTCACCGTAACAGCAGGTGATATTTAATTTTATAAACCGCACATAACTTTTTAACAAAGCCATTGGTGCGTGCCACTGGGATTCGAACCCAGACCCCTTGATGCGAGGTCGAATTCTAAGCCACTGAGCTATCACTGAGCTATCATTTCTAAACACCTTGCTTCTAAGCAACTATCTATATAAACTTCCGATTTGACTATTGAGTAAAACGGTTATGTTTCCGAAATCTAAAAGACATTAGAAAGAAGTCTAGAGAAAGGGATCAAAATTAATGGTTAATATTGTAAGTTGATGATCCGAAACTGAAAAAGCCTACTTATATCAATGAGGTTCTCTACATGAAATTCAAATTTAGCGACAGACTTTTATCCATAAAAATATTTAATAATACATTGAGCAAATGTTAAATATAGTGCGGAATGACTTTATTTAGTGTGAAGCAGTTTTAATTAGTTGCACAATAAAACCACACAAATAGGACGATGTAAGTACACAATTCACAACGATCAAAACGTTTTTTTGGACATGCTGTAACCGACCTTTAAGTAGTCTTCTGATACTGATAAGACTGACCTGAAATAAAAATATAGAATTTATAAAATATAAACACTTTTAATCTGAAGAAGGCGGGGCAGAGATTTTTGACTTTTTTAACTACAAATAGCTAGATACGATACGATCTAGGAAAGCTAGATACGGCCCATGGAGCACGCTTACCTAGATGATGCCTATTCAATCTTGTCTTGAAAACTCAGTACTTAATTGAATATGTTTAAAAGTGGTTGTTTATTGGGTCTAATTGATGAAACTTAGACGGTATTGGAGCCAGCGTCTGACATAATTTAACTAGAAATCGCCAAGTAGTCAAAATTCGACTATAATTGAATTTGACACGTCACGAAATGTTCGTAACGGAAAGTAAAAACATGGTTGTCTATAATAATGTGCATGCCAAAGTAGGTACTCAAACTTATGGTAGTGTGCGTAGCGTGTTTTTTGATGAATTTAATTTAAGTATAGTAATATCAAAAATATTAAAATTCGTGCATTCTTCTCAATATAAACTTCACCTATTGAGCTATAAATTGTACCCAAAATGTTCACTTCAAGGAATAAGAACGAATGTACTACACACACACATCTAGGACACTCGCTCTAGCACGTATTTTTTCTAAACAATGTCAATTTATTTAATTAAGACTGTTTCGTTTAGCATTCCTTAGTGTACGCGGTGTTCCACATTTTATTTTTATTATCTTTGCGTGGAATTATGTATTCTGCGACATCGTTAGCTTAATCTTAACGTGAAGGACATCGATACACTTTTATAACCCTTCACTATTTATTTAATAAGATATTTTTAATTTAATTTTTCACTTGCGTCTTTTAAGCATTATCCTACTTACTACTAGATACTATTATATACAGGATGGAATCTTTCAGCGGGGCAGTAAGGGAAAGTACCTTATCCGTTGCAGCTACACAAAAATGGTCTTAGGAGACTATCCTTAATTTTATATGGAATTTTGATCCCCATTCACAGATTTTCAAAAAAAATTACAGTTAACAAGAAAATAACCATTTTACACAAACAATTTTTTTGATGCCAATCGATCCGGTTTCTAATACTGATCAAAAGCTTCTATGGGACCTACCGTCGGTGGAGTACTCAAAAAGTCACAATTTTCCCGTTGCCCGTAGGTACTGCCCCGCTGAAAGATTCCACCCTGTATATACCTAATACAATATACAAATGTAAACATAAAATAAGTAGGTATTCTAGCAACAATGCTTGCTTATCAATGTTTAAGTCAAAAAGGTGTAAATTGAGATGAGAATAGTAGCATCCCCTGCGATCCACTGATATCTCAAAACGTTAAATAATTATCATAAGTGAGTTTTATAATCGAAAATTCCTATTACAGGCCCTGAGGCTTGGTATAAATCTGACGACTGAGAACCAAACCGAAGTGGTTGTTTAAATCACAAATGAAATATAAAAGTTAGAGAATGCTGAGCGTGCGAGAATAGATGTAGAAGCGCCATTTTATGAAAACAGCCCAAGTTTATTAAAGCACTGCAAATATTAGTCACAATAGCGAAGTTTGAGTACCACTTGAACATTGGGGTAGCCTTCATATCTAGATATTGTCAGATTATGTCTTATGAGTTTCAGGGTAGGTTTTTCGAAGTAAATTTGGAAGGAATCAGCTTCCTAACAAGAAGATAGGTGTAGGGCCTGGAGTAATGAAAATAAGTAATTTTAGCTCATGCGTTATTTGCCGCTAACAACAATGTAAGTATACTAATTATTATCGATTCTTCTCTATACTATTACTACATTGTTCTTATCTATACTTTACATTATGTTGCAAAACTATATTCTTCGTTAAAATTTAACAAATGTAGCACTTGTATGTAAGTTTTCTTCTATAAAATTTACAAGACTAAGTGCTACATTCTTAGTATAATTATTAGCTCGCCCAAGGACCTTACCTATTTCACTTAAGACGAACATTTTAGCCCTCCCGTTTAACCTCAGATAGTATTTCTTCTCTATTTGAGGTTGGATGTACGCTATACTATTGTACACCCACATCCATGTGCTGCAGTGAACACTTAACAGGCATGCTCGTTTGCTACTTAGAGACATTAAAAAAATTAACGCTTTGCTTCAAACGTCCCGTAACGTGTTACACAAGCGAACAAGGTGATGAAGCGCCGAAACTTTAGATTCTGTACATAAATCTTGGTACGAATTTTTCGTACACGTTCAACCCATCAACATCAATCAGACGCGAGATTCGTTTGACGTGACACTGTATGACGTAAACGAATATTATAGTCTAGACAAATGGAAATGAATGTTTACGATGAAATATTCAACATGCGATAGATATCAAATAAGGTTCAAAATCAAATAAGGTTCAAAATATTTGCAGGAATGTCCATTAATCAAATATTAATTAAATAGGTAAATGAAATTAATTAGGTATGTAAATGAAGTTAAAATGTCTTGTCAATGTATTGTTGTTTAAAATGTTAAAAACTTAAAATGTCCTGTGCCACCAATCACCTAAAACTATTTATATAGATATAGATAGAATAATAATAAACACTTTATTGTACATCCTTTATAAAATACAGCACAGGAACAGGCGAAACTTACAGTACAAAAAGAGCGGTCTTATATTATAAGCGGTCTTAGATAGTGCAATAAATGGACATCGTGTTCAGATGTAGCAGCAGATCACCCTAAATTATAATCGCCATAAATGCACCGGAGGAATAATTATATTAACCTAAAAAAAATGGAATTATTGATTTAAAAGTAAAAAGTTTAGATGTTTTCATCTCTAGTGTCCTTGTATTAAATGAATAACAGATACAGTTTTTTCGACGTTCGTATAAAAAGAAAATTCATTCCTTGTTTACATTTATGATTTTTGTAGGACGAAATGAGAAAACAAACATGACATGTGTTACAAATGTGTGTTAGTACGATGAATATAAAAACAGTTTTCTACGCACTGACGCAGGACGCAGTACCTAAATATCTGCGCATTGCGATTTTATCACCAGTAACTACGAGTATAGTAAGCACATACTTTATATAATTTATATAAAGTATATAAATATATACTTCATATAAAGTACTTATTAGGTTTACGAGAAATTTATAATAATTGTAATGTTCAAAATTTTTTGAACCACATTTTGTTGGCAGAACGCTGTCAATTTATGCCAACTACCCCTTCAATTTTTATGCGGCGGTGGATCGATTTTGGGGATCAGACCGGAATAAGTCTTAATAAATTAACAACTAGATTTTTTTGTATAGGAACGCGGAATAACTTGGTCGCTCTGGATTGAAGTCCGAGCGGTAACCACACTTTGCAATGAAAAGGTTAGCGGTAGGTACTTCTCTGGATACTAATACATAGTTACTTTATGTTTGTACTGACTTGTTAGTACTTTGTTGGATTTTAATAATGCTAACTTCTATAACTAACTCATCTAAATCTGGCAAAATGTTTATATTCTTGGGAGCTAAAACCATCTCAAGCAACTCGGGTAATGGAACCTTTAACGGAGCAACTTATGTAACGGGAGAAAACATTTCCAATATCTCGATTAGTAGGTATTCATTTCATAAAATATTCTTTTCTATCAGTGAAATATTAAAATATAAACCTTAAAATACCAGAGTGTCATTGACCTTTGAAGATTTGAAGATATTTGTAAACGGAAGCTTTTACCTACAATGGATAGGTGGTCCATTATTGACTTTAAACAGTTAAAAAAATTACATTATTACTTTTTCTACTTCGTCTGCCGCCTAAACGCACCAAAAAACAATAATAATTTTAAGTAAGTACCCAAACTTCTATAAAATGTTTTTGAATAATTACATATTTCAAAATACATAAAGGTGTGATTATCAGAATCTATAATAAATTAATGATTGTACAAATAATCCAAATAAAACATTTTATGTGTCTGAGTGGTTTACGCATTTTTACAAGTACCTACCTACCTAATAATTAAGTCAGGTAGAATAGAGATGTATGGATATATCAAAATATCGACATTATTTCGATCATAGGTATTGTATTAGTTATTATTATTGTATTAGTATTTATGTTGATATTATTAATAAGTGAATTATTTCATTTTAAATAAAAGTTTTTATATCAATTTTATAAATAAAATATCACTTCCACTATTTAAAAATATTTAATTTTCCAAATCTGATCGATCTTAAACCTAATTATTCTTAAAATATAACTTAAATTATTTACGATATCTATTATTATAAAGTTATTTATAAATTGTCGCACTTTGTGCCGTTATCGTATGAAACATTTGAAAATTTGAGAATTTTGAATCATAATGTAAGTGTTATACTCGTATTTTGCAATTAATTTTTACTAACAAAATCGAAAACATAAGTACCTTAGTATCGATAAGATATAATACTATAATTATATGTATATATCAAGATGTTACATAAAATAGTTCTTATCCTGTATCTATATCTAATTAATCCCTAACCAAAATGTTGTTATATAAAAACACATTATTGTATTAAAAAAAATTCATGCCAAAGTAATAATGACCTTACATTGAATAGTAGATAATTAATCAGAGAAGCGTTAATTTAAACTGCAATGAATAAAGACATCCACCATGGCGGATTAGAAAGCCAGGACTTTAACTTATCTCTAGACGGCAGTAAGACATTATCTTTTTTAGGTTCAGGCATTTTGGAATACTCCATAAGTGTTTTACAATCAACAGTTTTAACTAAACGTTTGTTGTTGACTAATATTTCTACAGAACATTCCATATTATTTGTCAAAGGAACAGAAGAACCTTTTACAAGTAAAGGATCAGTTTCCTTAACCACTGAAGTGCATGATGTTGTATTGGTAAACACGACACTTGGTGTTTTAGGTTTCACCAAGGTTGTATTGCTGGTAACATTGGCGCTTGGTGCTATAGAACTGATCAAGGGATTAGTGATGTTGGTAATCGTGACAGATGGTGCTGTAGAATTTGCCAAGGATGTATTGCTGCTGGTAATCGTCGAGTTTGTAGCTGTAGAATTAACTAAGGATGTATTACTATCGGTTTTTATGGCGCTAGACGGTGGAGAGTTAACGGAGGATGTATTGCTATCGGTTATTATTTCGCTTGGTGTTGTAGAATTAACCAAGGACGTATTACTGGTCGTCATTGGGACACTTGTCACTGAAGAATTGCTGTTTGTGACTGAAACACTAGGTGAAGTAGAGTAGATTGGAGACGGACTTCTTGTGGTATTTGCTATACTTGGTGATGTAATCGTGTCGCTTGGTGTAGTAGTTTTTGCCGAAGATGTGTTATTGGCCTCATTAGATACGTTATTGTACACAACAGTAGTGGTGTTAGTCACACAAACCGTACTGTTTTGTGTCTCATTGGTCACTGGCACTGCTTTACTGTCTTGCGTAAAAGTCGATACAATTTCACATGGAATCTTCATTACCTCTATTCTCTCATTTTCCTTTATTTTAAACGTGCAGACAGCCTCATCTTTTGGTTTTTCCATATAACCGTAACTGCTGCTCTTGGGGTTATCGTATCGTCTTCGGTAATAATCATCATAATAATAGTTATCATAATGATGATGACTGTGAGAGCGTCCTAAGTTATATAAAGCTAATCCCGTTAAAATATCACTGTAGCGGCTGCCCGAATTTCTATACTCAGTTATATAAGCATATTGAGGGGATGAATAATATGTTGGAGGATAAACAAATGTTCCAGGTGAGTGTGAGATAACACCTCTACTAAAGGTGTTACCCGGGTTATAGGCCGTGTCGTGTGGATTCCTGTAATTATTATTTCCTGAACCCGAAAATCCATGTGAAGATGAAGGATATTTATGAGTACCTCCGTAGGATGAAGACCCTGAGCCAGAAAATCCACTTGATGATGTCGGATATTTGCTGGCCGATATGGAAGTTCCCGAGCCAGATAATCCAGTTGATGAAGGGTATTTGAATCCAGTAGACGATGATCCTGATCCGGATAATCCGCTCGATGACGACGGGTATTTATATCCTGTAGAAGATGATCCTGATCCGGATAATCCGCTGGATGATGACGGGTATTTATGTCCAGTAGACGATAACCCTGATCCGGATAATCCGCTGGATGATGACGGGTATTTAAATACAGTTGATGACGACCCCGATCCAGATAATCCACTCAACGATGATGGATATTTAAATCCAGTTGATGATGAACCCGATCCTGACAATCCACTTGATGATGACGGGTATTTGAATCCAGTAGAAGAAGACCCCCATCCAGATAAACCACTTGACGAAGACGGGTACTTAAATCCAGATGATGATCCCGATCCAGATAATCCGCTTGAAGACGTGGGGTATTTAAACGCAGTAGAAGATGATCCCGATCCAAATAATCCACTTAATGATGAGGGGTATTTATATCCAGAAGATGATGAGCCTGACCCAGATAGTCCACTCGATGAGGGATACGAATATCGCGATCCTGATGACGAAGAGCCATAGCCAGATAAACCACCGGATGATGACGGATAGGAGGGCTTTGATCGGCTGGAGCTCCAACTCGAACTCGACGAGGGTCTACTGCGCGAACTGGACCATCCCGACGACGAACGTCCCGACGATCTGCCGCTGGAATACCGTCCACATTCGATAATGTTCGCACAAAACACAAGCACTAAACAAAGTAGCAATAATTTGTTCGCCATCTCAAGCGTCAAAACGCACGAGCGTCCGTTTCACAACTAATTGAGGTTTAATTTAGCTCGTATGATGCTGGTAAGTTTTGTGTTCTGAGAATAAAACCTACTTTCCTGTTTGCTACAACGGACCGCTGATAAAGCGAGTCAGAGGTTGAGGTAAACAGTGTAGAAACGATAATGGAGTTACAGCATTATCACCACCTATTAAAAACATTATTTTTCTATAACACACAATACATTTAACACCAATAACGCCTCAAATTTATTCTTTCTCGTTAAGTATGCACAATCAATAATAATTTAAGATAGTCTTCGCGCTTACCACCCAATTTACAAAACGTCCAATAAATTAATGTTGCGAGTCTTAGTCGACAAGTTGAAGGTCTCTCAAATAAAAAAAATAAGAAGATATTATAATAATAATTAATGTTGTTTAGTTGATTTAATTTTAACTTAGAGCATTTAACCAAAATTTTAATTATGTTTTGATTATTAATGGATATGAGTGGATGGATATGACTATATTTCAATGAGTATTAAGTAATTATATCATTCATGTCTAAAATTGAATTTGTCATTTATCATCACAAAGCATAGTTAGAATAATACATCTATGTCACAAAGATGCAGGATTTATAAAGGATAATTAATAAACTCTTTACCCTGATTTTTACAGGATCTGGCGAAATACGCGGCTGGAAAACATAATATTATGTAATACAATCTACATTATACGTTTATGATGGGATTCTGTTCACAAGACCTAAACGGAACAATAGCTTATACTATATAATCCTTTATTGCAGACTTTAGGGTGGTGACGTCACACTTTTAAAGTTGATTTTCTCATTTAGATTTGCACATTGTACAAAATCTTAATCAGGGCGTTATATATTTTGGTGTAGGACTACAGCATATCGATCGTGGACGCGTTCATACTCCGACTCACACTTGGCCGATTTTTGGGTGGCTGTTACCACAATCTTTTCTTAGGGCTGGATCCCTGGGTGAAAAATAACTTGCCCAAAGTAATTCTACCACCAAATATAGATATTAAGCAAAGATTTTTATATATCAGGGTTGAAGATAATGTCAGAATATTAAAAAATTTTTTCAAAACTTTTTTCAAATGTAGAGGCAATTTTCTTTCTGTAGTTACGTCTGAAACGGCTAGGCCTATTTTAAAAAGTTGAGTGCACTTTTACTTTTTCTTTAGTATATCACTTTGTCTGTACAAGTCTTTGATATTAAGATTGGACAGAATTACTATAACATTATCTGGCATTCTTACTCAGTGAACGTTTTCTTTATTTTCCTATCCACAAGTATTCGCGTGAACAGAATTGTTGAACAGCGCTCGTTTGCTGAATGAATGGTCTATTATAACGCTGAGCTGAGGTACCTATACAGAAGTCTTGGTAACATTGTTTCATATTGCATTACAATAGTCACTGAACTAATATCAATAAAATTTTATTGGAGTGCATTTTTACTTGTCATTCGCGATTTATGATAAACAAGTATACATTTCTTGCGACTTAGCTTTTGTCTTAGTGGCTACTCCAGCCAATATGTATCTACCTACCACTATCTTCGAAAAAAGTGGATTGAGAAGCTATTGTAGCCATTTTTACACCACCTTCAAACTGTAACGATATAAGGTAGGTAGCGTATGCCTAGGGGGCTTTATCTTGGTACTAAAACACATCAAATCAATTACTTGCTTCAGGATGCCGCAATGGAATGATGACGGTGGCAGTAAGATTTAATTACTATTTGGGCTATTTTTGGTATCATTCCATGAAGGGAAAATAAAAATAATTATTTCGGTTGGTAAATATTATATCGTGCAAGTCATCGCTATCTTGATTTGTTATGATAATAAGTAATTAAGATAACACTGTCTCAATTTATTTATCTTTAGGCAATCTCTTCAGCAAATACAAATTTCGGAGCGAATAAATCGTATCGGTATCTATCGATTTATCAACTTGCCAAAATATAGTGAATTAACTTGGCAAATACCGTCTTCGCCAACATTCTGATGTGTCCTCTTATATTTAAGTACTTCGGTACCATTTATTTGATTGGAAATGGTTAATTCTATATTCTAGCGAACATCTATGCGTGTTCGCGCGTACTTACGTTATGCGTTGCGTTGTCTATATGCGTTGATGGCACGAGGTGGTCCCTAGAGTAGCTATCTTCACGTAAAAAAGATGTGCGAACACTAGCGCCACTGCTAAGTTAGGTAAGGGAGCAGAATTGATGTCTAGATTTTCTAACAAAATATAGTGTGGTACAAAACACCGTTGGGTATGAGCTGGTATTGGCCCGGCCGGCGTAACTTACGGGCAGTGGATTTCACGTAAGATTTTCCAACGAACAAAACTATGCCCCAATGAGCCGTTAACAAAAAACTGCCTATACGTTTGTATGCTTTTAATATATTAAAAAGAATCTAAACCATGGCCTTGTACAAGCCATGTTTAGTGTTATCAATAATGATCAAAACCAGAAGATATTTTCAACCGGGTCAAGAGCCCATTAGCGAGGATCACTCTCCGACCGAGAGTGTTCAAAGAAAAGAAGTAGGTACATTATGTTAATTCGAGCCACTGGAGACAGAAAAAGAGTAAATACTTGCGTCGCTTCTCTACGAAGTCATAAATCTCGAAAAATATATCGCAGTCTTTTACAAAAGCCCTATAGGTTCCTTTTCATGAAATGTACAACATAATTATCTGTGCCAACTTCTAAAATGTTGAAATATAACCAATTAATAATGAGACCTTAGTGCGTCACATATTTAACAGAACTATTTACCTTTCACACGTTTGATAGTAAGTACATAATTATGAAATATCAGAGTCAATTGTTACGCGTGTCAGATAGGCGACGGTGACCATAATAGTGGTGGTGGTGGACCAGTTACTTTATCAGGACGTGGCCCGTGCCTGTTTGCCCGCTCTTCTCATAAAAAATATTTCAAACGGCCTTCTCTATATTCGTTTTGTAACAAGATCACTTGAAACATTTACAAAAAGGAAACATACCTAATAAATCATTCTCCTCCATGCAAAAACAGAGTCCTTTCTGTAGAGTTGCCCCCAAGACAAATGGACACCGCTCAGTTTAGTATTGCAAACTATTAAGTTGGAAGATGTAATCACGTTACCCTTACGATACACCCGTTTCCTGTCTTTGGGGATACATTTAAATTGTTACTATGCCTTCATTTTCCATATGTAATTTATAGATATTATTGTCGGAAACTTAAAAAGTGTACATTGACCTGCTTTAAACAAAAACGATACAGCCTTATTTAAGTGCTTTTGCAATGTACTCCTTGGGTCCTACATAACCGAAGAAAACTAGTTACTTATCACTTTTTTCTAACATTAATTTCTTATGATTATCTATAGCATTTTCTCTTAAATCTCATTCAATATAAACAAATGCAACAACGCTTATTAACTTGTAAATCTGAAATTAGCTTAGCCAATGTCTCGAGAACGCAGCAGATTGGTGTCATTATCGCTGAGATGAAGTCAGGTGTACTGTTTCAACCCTGAATGTTTTACACCCTTGTAATCCCAGCTTAATGTAGGTAGAAAATATTCTCCGCTTTCTTACAGCATCATTATTTTTGTTTATCTTTCTTTGGGAACAAAGAAACTGTAATTAAAACAAACGATTTGAATTTCTTGGGTGAGGCCGAAAGGATGGACTTTGAACAAATTTTGCACTTTTTGACATCGAAAGACAACTCTGCAAGCGAACTTTAATGCAGTTATAAATTTACTCATATATTATTGTCTTAATAATATGTATTCTGTTTAAATACTTATTTATTTACTGAATGTATATTCCAACAACAACACAAAAGTAGTCGACAAATATTCTTTGTCCTATTAATTACTCAGTAGCTGCAGAAAATGAACTTTTCAACCACGCAGTGGGAGTCGGAACAAAAGCTCAATGACAACAAATTCCTAAGTAGGACTTGAAAGTTAAGTAGGTAGGTACCTACTTTATACTTAAATAGTTAAGTAAGTAAATACTTTGTACTTAAACGGCTTTTCGTTATTAAACATATTTGAATAATGTACTAAATAATGTCTTCTGTAATTTTCAGGCCAAAAATGAAAAAAACAGTAGGTACTTAATTAAATTAATATCGAAACAAAATTTTAACCAAACCTCACATGAACTTCCGTATTACGTAGACTAGTTAGGTAACAACGAAAATGGAATTCTTTGACCAAAATGATTTAAAAAAGCCAAAGCCTTACACCGAAACTTTTCTAATTGCTTATGTATGTGGGTGTGATGATTAATGCTTTACAACTCCACAAAAGTGGACTGGGAAAACTGGAAAAATGCTTTAAGCATTAAGTCCGCCTTTTTGTACCGTTATTTTTTATAACTTACAAAGAGTAAAAATAAACAAGTTATGACATAAATTTTAAATATTCTATCACAAGAGGGTTATCAAAAAATACATTGCTTGTCTCATTTTAGTGAGAGCACATGGTCGTGACACTTCAAGGTCTTCGCCGTTTCTCAATAATATTCTCTCATTACTGAGCAAAGAGGCATCAACAAAAAGTAACATCTAACTAATAGCCACAAAGCTTTCAGGATCATAAAAGGCTGCAAAATGTTCCAAAAATCTTACAAAACGACACAAAAGTTCCACATAATCCGACACTCAAAGTGCAAGTGGCTATTGTGAAAGAAGTGAAATGGGACATATTCAGATCTTTTAGGTGTAAACAAGTTTCTTTAATTGCTAAGAGAAACCAAAAAATATCTACAAATAACAGCTTTGTTAACTTCAATCACAACTTCGAAGGTTTCAGAACCGTTCGTCTTATTGACATTTGACCTAAAATGGTAACGACCTGATGAGATGACGCATTTCGTTATAGTAAGGAAAGAAAGAAAGTTTAAAATGTGAAAGTTCCCATACAATAATAAGAAGAAATAAAAAGAAAGAAGAAAAAGTGCATATAAATATCTAAAAATAAATTAGAACAACTTTCTGTATTACTTACTCTTATTTGTTTCTCGGGGTTTACACATACACAGTGTCATGTTGGACAACGATAGCCAACGAAAACACTGGCTGTAAGTGTAAACGCGTTGGGAGGAATCGGGAGGATACCATTATGCTGGTGGCTCAAAACCAACCAGCGCTGGTTTTCCACGGGGTCGCGGTACCTACATTAAATTAAATTCCATTGAAATTAGTTAAATAACTAACTATAGGTACTGTAAATATACGCAACAATTTTTTTATTTAATTAATTCGTTGAAACCATTAATTTAACAGTAAATTCTTGCATAACACGCAGCTACTGGTGACTGGCGTTATTAATGATACTCGTATCTCCAGCCTTCTGTAGACATTGTCAGCGCTGTCCAATATTGCGAGCGAACGCCCACCACGTCACGGATCACAATGTAAAACTTTTATTACGTCATAGCAAAGTTTCGGAGAGTTCCTGACGATATAAGAACCACGCTGTGGATACGATCGGCCGAAAAAATTTTTCGTTCTATTTGTTTGGGACTATGACATAATGAAATTGTTACGAGACCTTGTGTATTACATAAACTCTTAATAAGTAAATATCAAATTACACTTTTGTGCTTTAAGTTTTCAGCTTCTATTTACCAAATTTTTGCACTTTTCATTGAATAATTAACTAAATTAAATGAGCTTTTCCTCAACACTTCCAAATCCCGATCATAATGAGTGTTTATAAAAGATCCTGTCTTTAGCAACCCACAAAAGCTTCGATATCCAATTTCGTTTTCAGGCTTTGTTTCAGGCACGAGACGAACTTTTTGCTGCGTCAGGCTTCTTCCCGATATATTTACAATATCAGGCATTAGCAAGTTCGCAAGTACAACAAAACTTTGAAAACGATTTTTGTCTTTAAGTTTATGTTACATTTGTGGTTAAATTTTTGTTTTTGCTATTAGGATACTTATTTAAGACAATCTTTCAATTTTACAATCATGGATTTTTCCATATTTTAATAAGAAACGTGCTGAAAATGTTTGAGAAATTCTATTTTGTAAAAGAAACATTCTTGCGCAGCCTCGCAACCATGTCTCTAATTGTAAACTTCCAATGTTAGTTCGTTTACCTTTCCATTAACCTTTATAAATAAAATACAAATAGATTCAAATAAAACTTCAGTAGACGAACGTCTTAACATTGTAGGTACTTGTGCCAATGCACGGAATATGTAGTAAAAGTGAAGCTTTTACGTTTAGTATACCTACGCTTTACAAATATTATTTTGCATTCTCAGCGACACCGTACCGATACATTTAAAAATCTAAATAAAACACAATAACATTATGTTATTTAAATCAATAAAGCTCTTATATAATTTTATAAATGCCAAAGCCTTTATACATAGGTTCCGTAGGCAATTATTTAATCAAGTTCACACCAGGCAAATTAATAATGAAGATTGATTGAAGTCTTAAAAAGAAAAAAGACAATTGTGT
Source organism: Erynnis brizo brizo (assembly GCA_018248615.1). Taxonomy (NCBI): domain Eukaryota; kingdom Metazoa; phylum Arthropoda; class Insecta; order Lepidoptera; family Hesperiidae; genus Erynnis; species Erynnis brizo. The sequence continues at coordinate 13,855 of DWIY01000360.1, forward strand.
CTCGTAACATGAGCCCTTTAATGCGGTGAATAAAAGGCATTTAAAAAATTTTAATTACGCAAAATGTCGGACGCATAGATGTATTATTCTAATGGTCGGACGTGTGAATGAAAGTGACAGTTTTCATACTATTTGACACCCGACCACG
>DWIY01000361.1:0-14002 GCA_018248615.1 Erynnis brizo brizo
TTATAAATTAATTTATTAAATTGTCTATTATGTGCATGCTTACAATATTTGTTAGTTGAAAGAGGAATAATAATGCTCTCAAGTAGCTCGAGTTGCTTTCAATTGAATAGAAGTTAAACTTCAGACCATGTTGGTGGCACGAGGTGCGGGCAGAGGAGCATAGGTTACTTGGACAAAAATGGTACACTTCAAATTACGGGATTTCTTTTGGTCGCTGTTATTTCTTAGTGATACATACTTACCTAGGCTCTACTAAAATATTTTTCCCAAGTGTTAGGGTAATTTTTATTTTAAAATTATAATATTATTATGGTGTCCCTAAAACGCTTTATCCTCTTTTTTTATTGTTGGAAACTTAAAATTATTATATTTACTACATAACTACCTATATCATTACATTATTATATCATGGTCTTAGTATGACATAAAAGCGTTTGACAAAGATAAGGAGAGTAATGAGATAAGGAAAGTAAGGAGAGTAACGTAAAATAAATATGCTTATCTAGGAAAAAGATAATCCGTGTGGGTTAGTTAGGGTGGCATGTAAAACTAATAAACGTATAATAATGATATGTCCCGTAGATATTCTGTTAGTTTAAAAATAGTTATCTGCACATATTACGGCCTTAGTTTTTTGTCAAAAATTCAAAGTGCAGAAAAGAAAAATCTCATTTTACGAAATTTTCTAAAACTAAATTCAATCATTAAAATATATTAAAAAATAATGAATAGTTAGATAGCAAGGCATTCTGGCTACTGCGATGGGATAGTGCTATGATCTGACTTTATCAGTATCTTTCCTATAAAGTGGTAAATTAGAAAAAAATGAATCAGAAAAGTATGTTTCAATAAAAGTCAATAATAACATTATAAATATTTGTATTTTATTCACATTTTAAGTACAAAATAAAATAGGAAAAAGGATAAAATATAAAAGAGTACAAAAATTAGGAGGTAGGTAAATTGTTTTCAAGTAGACTATTGTCATTATTATTTGACTTCAGATTCAGTGTTAAGATCTCAGGTATAATGAAAAGAAATAAGTGTGGGGTATAACATGATTAAATGCAAGTAAAAAATTTCCATGCAAGTAAAATTGCTATTAATTTTAAGTACTTCAATATTAATGACAACTAGCTTACAAAAGAAATTAAATAATAAATTATTTATTTCTATTTTATTATATATATTATATTATAAAATAGATAGAATATATAATATATATTAATAATTAATTTATTATTTTATTTCTTTTGTATTTATTATTATTTAATAAATCGTAGATATTAAAGCTGTTACAGAAAACTAAACTTGCCAAATGCAAATGTTACTATTTAGTCGTTTTAATTCACTTTCTACAACTTCAAGCGTACTTTTAGAATGCTCTAACACCAAGCCATCGGTAGCCGGCAATCGTTTGAGCACTACCGAGGACTCACGGAAGAGGTACGTGCAGGCTACGGGCGGCATCTACAAAATCCACACGCTCAAAATCTACGGCGAATACGGAATTACTTACTCGTCCTCCCAGGGACAAATGTCGTTTCGCTGCTTACGCTCGCCGACGTCGCGGTCGGCGCGAGGCGGCCGCCTCACCAGGTCCGAGTCGGAGGCGGGCGCCGGCGTCTCCTCGCGTCCACCGCGCCTCGCCGCGTCCGACTCCGACGCCGACTTGGATTCCAGCGACGCCCGCTGCGGGGGCACCGAAGGCACTTTGTCTACGTTGTCGTCGTCCACGCCGACGTCCTCGCACACGGCCAGCGGCGCGGCGCGCGTGCTCCGCTCCGAAGCCGACGACGGCCGCACCGATACCGGGCTGCCCGTTGAGTCCGTCGCGTCGTCCGCTCGCGCCGCCTCCTCCTCCGCGGCCGTCCGCGCGCCTTCCGATTCCGACGTCGCCGACGATTCCCGGGAGGGCGCGCGGTGCGTCGGCGCGCCCTCTTCGGACTTCGATCTCCGCCTCGACGCAGCCGGCTCGGCGGTGATGGTGGCGGGAGCGGGAGCGGCGGCGGCGGCGGCGGTGACGCCGACGGGAGTGGAGATGGGCGCGCCAACGGGAGCGGGGAGGGCCGCAACGGCGGGCGGCTCCTCCTGCGTCTCCTTCTCGAGCGTCACGCGCACCTCCACCGGCGTCGAATCGATCGAGTCCTCGGGGCGAAGCGGCGTCGTCGTCGGCGGCTCAGTCGGGGTGACGTCTGCAGAGGCGAACACCGAGGAGGGTTCGTCGGAGCGGCGCTCGTCCGGCTCGTCGGCGGAGTCGTCGTCGGGCGCGGAGCTGACGCTGATGGTGGGCGTGGGGTGAGGTGGCGCTGCGGGTGCGGGCGGCGCGGGCAGGGCGGGGGCGACGGCGGGCGCGGGCTGGGCGCGGGGCGAGCGCGGCGGCGAGGCGAGCGGCGCGAGGTGGCGCGGCTCGACGGCGGAGAGGCGGCGCAGGGGCGGCGGGGCGCCGCGCAGGCCGCCGTCCAGCGTGCTCTGCTGCGGCAGGCGGCGGCGTTCCGTGACGACGGCGGTGCTCACGTCGGACGACGAACTGCCGGAGTCCGCGGCGGAGTCCTGCCGCCGTCTCGCCCCGTACCCGGTCTCCCGGGTCGAGCTCTCCCACGGGAGGATGTCCGCCGTATCATCCTCCAGGGGATCCCTGAAATTTGCGACAAAAAGTTCAATAATCGTGTTAGAAAATTCGTGGTAAAATTTAAAATGATGTGTAGTAGTATAATATGTGATGTGTACCGGAAGGGAATGTCTGCGAGGTTGGACTGCGAGTGCGAGTGCGGCGGCGGGTCGGGCGCGCGCGGCTGCTGCGCGGCGCAGAGGGCGAGCTCGTGCGCGGAGCCGGACAGCGAGCGGTCGGAGCCGCGCCGCCGCGCCAGCGCCGCTCCGCCGCCGCTCGCGCCCGGCTTCTTCTTCACCTGCCCGCCGAAGTTGAAGAACCTGCACAATCACTCCACTCGTTACACTGAGTAGTATCATAGAACAGCTTCCTATTTTGGTAATTTTGCTTACTTGTTAATTTGCTTCTGGCGCTATGGATGTCTAATAAATAGTAGCACGCAAAATGCATTCGTAACGCCCACTTTGCCATCTTTTTATACCAACTGAGTAGATACTGCTATGCTTATATATATATTTATATATATATATATATATGAGTAACTAACTTGGCTTTTTTCTGCGACACGCTCCGTCCCTCGGCCAGCAATCGCTGGAAGTGGTCGGAGCGCACGAAGCGCGGGTAGCAGTCCTTCTTGAGCAACAGCCCGTAGACGTGGTCGGCGGCGTGGTCTAGCGCGTACCGCGAGCCCGAGCGCATACCCTCCGCCACGCGCTCCGCCGTCGCGCCGTCGATGTTGATCTCGCACGGCGCGCCCGGCTTCAGGAACTCTCTGCGGACCGTACCGAATGATGTGTTTAGTACGAGTACGATGCATGACCATGCACGGCTCTGTTAGAAGTTTTAGAGATGCGATGACTTTGAAACTTAAAAGACGAGACCCAACCACTTAACGTACTTAAGTGTCCTGTGTATGAATAATAAATGCTTTTTGGTATTTTTATTTATTTTGATAATAGAACTATTACAACATACCCATATATACCTTCATACATAATATGAGCGCGTGATTCACGTGAAAATGCTGACCGCGCATGAGTAATGAAGCAAAGGTTCGTCATACGTGTCATCGACGAGATTTTATGATAATTCTTAAACTTGATATTTTCACACCGTAAGGCGCCGTAAGCAATGAATAAAATTAACGGTTATAAGCGAACTATAAACATGTATCTTTCTAGAAAATTCTGAGTACAACTCACTCATAAATTTCTTCAAGTTTCTTCGGTATCTGCTTAGTGCTGCTTCTCCTGAGGTCCATGACCGCCAGCCAGAAGCGAATGTTCTCGTGGGAGTACTCCTTGCGCAGGAAGCTGGTGAACTCTTGCAGCCCCGTGGGATCCGACACTAGTTCCTCTATAGACAACGCCCAGCGTTGGACGCGTTTCTCACTCGGTGTCTCCACGCTGCGAACATTGAACAGCTGACGGTAATTTTATTTGAATATTCAGAGAGCTATTCGATGGACTGTAGGAAAATTTTAGTTTATTTAAAAGAGTCTTGATAGATGATGTAACTTAACAAACGTCATTTAAATCATAAAACCAATCCACATTACACCCGGAGTACTCATCGTACGAATCATGCTTAGACGTTATGGGCCGAAAGAATGTATGAGCTATTATTTCCTCACATAAATATGTTTGTTTCGATCGGATGAATTGGGCTTAAGTCGAAGTAAGTGTAGTCGATATGAAGCATACCAAAGCATTGCAGCAAATCAAATTTATTAGGGCTAAATACATAATATTATTATCTCCACAAATGTTTTGTAACTCACATAGGGCTATTTATTTGCCAATAGAGCGTGTCATCGCTGATCCAAGGGTTGGAGGGCTGCGGCGGCGTGAAGAAGTTGTCGTACGCGCTGAAGGTCTCCGAGTACGCCACTAGGGCGTCCAGGGCAATCGAAGTCTTCACACGCGTACGGTCTAGACTCGCTTTTAGATGTTCAATCTGAAACAGTCAGGGACAAACTGGTTCATAAATAAGTACGGCAATTCCGTTTAATATTTCGAGATATAGTAGAAAATCCAAAACGCTTTAGTGGCGACACTGGCGACGCCGCATTCATTTCTGATATGACCACACCAATATTTCTCTTCGTTGTTCGGGTTTGCGTAATGCGTAAACGTTTTAATCAATATTTTGTACCGGACATACGCTATATATGACCCTATGCTTACCAAGTACATGAAGATACCAAATACCAGAAGCTCTATCTGACAGCGCACAAGAGTAAATAAACTCGTATCGTAAACTCAATATCATACGCACTTTTTAGTGATTACTTACAATAAAAATTTTAGCTGCATAGGTCTTTAAGATTATTTTCATCGGTTGTAGAGCCATTGCAGACCGCTCGGAGAGGTAACTTACCCCCAGTTTCGTCTGTTGTTGACGTCCTTTTATGTTGGGGAAAAAAGTACCTACATTAATTAATTCTCACCTCCCGAGCGAGTTGGTGTACAGTGCGTCGCTTGGGCCTTGGGTGGCGGGCGCGCACGGGCACGGGGCAGTGGTCGAGCGCGCTGGGCACGCCGGGCGGCGGCCGCGCCACGCGCCAGTACGCGCGCTCCTGGCTGTCGCTCACGATCTTGTCGCCCTTCTTGCGCTCCTTCGCTAGCCGCACCTGACCACACAGTCCACTAATACAGATCGTTACAGTCTGCATCAGCATCTATGCAGTCACCGTTATGTACAAAGTTCAACGCGCATTTGTCGATATTATCTTTGATTGTTTAAAATTTTTGTCTTGATTAAAATATCTTACTTACACTAAACAAAATATATTTGTTGTAGCTAACTAGTATCTAACGGTTATTGTCTTAACATTAATTTTTTAGCCTAACAGAGTCAGAATAATACTGAAAGAAAATATTACCTTACAGCAAATGGTCTAAGATGTTGTAGGTACTAGGGACTGACCATTCCATTACAGTAGGTAATTAATAGATTGGTTTATAAAATTAAATTGAACTTGAACTCATTAATATCATTGTAAATTTAGTAAAATAGTTCTACACATTTGAAAAAATTAGGTTTTCATTGTATCTAATCTACAAGGCAAGCCCTTTTATTTGATGTCCATATTGGGGGGTTTGTACAAAAATACGTAATCCACCATTTTGTTACAGTGGCCATTCTGGTTTAACAATACTAATTGCATTCTCATCAGAACTGAAGGTTTATTGCAAATTTCATCTCGCTCAACCGGACGCTGGGAAAGTTTAGAGCCACAGTAACTACCACTACCACGCCAAGAAGAAGAATAAAAGTTTGTAATCAAATGGCATTACATTGCCTCACCTGTTCCTCCGCTTGCATCGTGATGAAGTCCCATTTAGCGGCGAGGGTCTTCTTCAGGTTGGCGAGAGCCTCCTGCTCGTACTCCTCGAGGCCGTGACGTTGTTTGTTCCGGAGCGTGCGCTTGACCAGGTAGATGGCGTACTCCACGTTGTCGGGGCCCAGGGACGGCGCGCTCGACCCGCTGCCTGCGACTCGCGGCCCCTGCCACGGCCAGTAGTATGGACTCTGGAGACGGCGAAAGAATAAATGTGGAGGTGGAATATTTGTTAAAGAAAAGGGTTGCACTCCGTGAGTGCCGGCAGAAGTGAAAACTTGAACATTATAACGTTGTGCATTTTTGAATATTTTGGAATGGTTAGGGAATAATTTCGCACGACTTGCTTTATTTATCAGCATAAAAGTACTATCATTTCTGTAGTCATCTCTTTTTTCATTAATAGATGCACTTTCCATATTTTAAACACACTCCCTCCGTCTTACGCATTTTCGCTTACGCATTTTCGATCACGGTCACGTGTCCTGACGCGAGTTTAACATTTTTTACCCACACCAAAAAGTGCACAGCGCCGCTAAAGAAGTTTTCACTTCAAAAACGGATACGATTTTTGCCGAACCATTTGTGCCGAACTTGGCCCCTTAGCAACATTTATGTACTTTTGGTCTGATTAGTACTTACTTGAAATCTGTACAGAGAAGAGTCATCTTTTAAAACAAGATTTTTTGAATCGTTGACAGGAAAGAAGTAACCATATTGACAGAGTTGATTTGCTAAATGTAATGCTTCAGCTGAAACGAAGAAAATTAAGTCTCATTAGAAAGTGGCCCAAACGATTATCATCATTATGAAAATAAGTATGGTTATTACTTACGATTACTAGGTTCCTCTATATTAAAACGTTCTATTAACCACTCCACAAGATCATAACCTGAAAACAAAGAATAAAAAATCTTAATCTTTATCAATTACTCTATTGTTTATAAAAATCAAAGGCATCATACTCGTAGTATAACGATTCGTCGTGTCAGCTATTATACTCGTAGTACGTGTGGGCCATATTGTTAGGCATGTGATATCAATTTCTATTTTCTCTATAGCAGGTGGCTTTTCTCTGGTAAGATACGTATCTGATAAGTACGATATCTTGGAGTAGAGATTAATCAAGTTTACCGTGCATATTGGAGCCTTACGAGTGCAACGCACCCTTAAATCCTGTTATTTACTCATAATCATATTATCATCATTAAGTAGGTATATAAAAAAATGCCTTGTCCTGAATGACTGAAAATCAACGCATAGCCTAAACCGCTGATTGTAGAGATTTGAAACTTGGGGGTGTTTTTTATATGACGTAGGCATCCGATAAAAAGGGATTTCCGAAATTCTACCCCTAAGGGGGTGAAAAACTGGGGCTCAGTTTGTATGGGACAACGTGATTTCAGGGTCCATTCTGTTTCAACTTAACGTTTCTGGTCTGTTCAAACGTAACTTTTCATTGGGGTTTGCTTTTATTTGCTTAGAAATCAACATTCTTATTTCTTTCATTAAAAAAAAGAGGGATTGATATAATTTTTGTGGAGATATTTAACCGGCTGGAGGGTGGATAATCTATACTGACTGACTGACTAAATATAATGACTGAGTGATTAACGTACAGCCTAGACCGCTGATCGTAGAGATCTGAGACTTGGAAGGTGTGTTTAAGTTGTTTGGATTGTCACTTTAATACGGGAGGGAGGTGAACGGAGTTGACGCTGAATGTTTTTGGCAAAAAATTGAAAAAGTTAAGGTTAATAATAAGTTTGGATTGAGAGGCAAATTTATTGGCAGAGCGAAGCCTATGCCGAGTAAGCTAGTCGATTTTCAATTGAGAGGGCGTTGAACGTACGCCATACTATGTAAATAAATGTGTTCGCTATTGATTTTACAATTAGAAGCCTAAAGACGGGAGTCGGCGCAACGCTTTATAGAAACAGTCCTTTAATCTTGAACTATAATACGATACGATATAATACGATATTTAATATGGAAACGTGCCGGAAAATTTTGGCTCTTATGAAACGATATATCAATTTATGCAGCCAATATTATAGTCGCGAAATTCTACACGTCTATGCGTCGCTCGGTTATTCTTTTAAGTGTGACCATCCCACCACACTGATGGGACGCATGTGGATGTCGCAATGGTCGTTACGTAAAAAAATATCGAGTTAACGATTAGGTTGTCGACAAATTTAATAGCACTTAAATACTATCATCCGCAAGGGTCCATATTGAATAAATTGATTGATTATGTCAAATTAAAGCGGCATAATAAAGTTAAGATTGTATTTTGTGAGTCCGAATTTACCATATAGCTCTTTGGCGTTAACTTGTTAACTATATCTAATATATAATAAACAAAATTAGAAGATTGTGTCCGTGTTATGAAATTTTAAGGGGTTTAAATAAGTATATTTAAAAAAGTAAGATTTTGTACCAACACAATCTGTTAGCCAATGCATACCATTTATGAACAGGTATGAGACCAAGGAAAACTATATATTACTGTTAAAATATTCTTTAAACTCTAGGCAAGTAGGTTGATTGATGGTATGATCAAGTGAACACGTTATTTTGCTGCAGACAGTTCATAAATGAATTACAAAATTCTTACCCATAAAAGCTGAAGGAATAACACTAAGAAAAAGTTTTTGACTTCGTACTGGCACCCCCGTTTCTGGATCTTGCATTTCTTTTATTAAACTTTCCATCTGAAAATAAATTTTAATTTGTTAGTATTTTATATTTAGTTGAGCAACTGTAAGTAATAATTAAAAAAATCATTTTCTAAAAGTAAGGTTATATTATTATACAAAACCATCTTCCTTTCCTTCTTTCAACCTGCATTCGTCCAATGCTGGACATAGGGCTCTCCCAAGACGCCCACGTTGGCAGAATCAATAAGGTACAAGAGGTAAGGTAATAGCGTAACAAGACACTATGGTTACTAATTTTTTTGCTGTACGCAGCTCTCTACACTTAATTTTAGGAATAAATCATATAGAATTCATTGTAATCTAGAATTCGTACCTAAAGTACGGTACAATTTGGAGAATGAAGCAATTTGAAAGAGAAATGTATAATTTGAAAAAAAATGTTAATTTTTAATAACATTAACAGCGCACAGTTTTTCCATAGTAGTAGCAATTTATTCCCTCCATATTGTGATTTCTTTTTACTCTCTATTTATTAACCAGGTAAGCCAGAGACACCGGCGAGCAACACTAGTGGAGTTGCCAGTGATTTGTCAACTCAGAATGAGTGCTCCAAGTCTATTTTGAAGGACCCCATTTCATAGTATTATGGAAACGGCTCGGGTGAAATATGTGGAGAATTGGGAAATATTTATGAAACTTTAGTATTTCTTTATCAAAAAGGAAAGTCGGTAAAATTAGTCGTAAAAAAGACTGCAGCCAACATAAGATATTTTTATTCAGCCTTTCATAGTCGTAACTATTAATTATTCACATGTTTATTGTAAAATGCCATCCATTTAGAAAAGCGTCTATAAAGTGGCTTTCTCGGTTAATCTGTGCAGTAAAAACAAAGCCATTTATGCAATGAATTCGTTTACATCAGCAATTACGGACTTAATGATTGCTAATAATTAATTACAAAACTGTACACAATTTTTGCCCATTAGATATGATTTCCTTACAAAGTTTTTATAAGCGTGCAACTTTGTATTCCTACATATTTTTTATTTTGTAATGAAAAATGTAGAACTGGAAAAAAAATAGTGATTTTTGAAAGAAAGGAGACAAAATTTTTGAAACTCTACAATCTATGAAGTTTTAATCCCTATAATATATTTAGGCGAGTTAACGAGCCACGCATGCCGTGGTATAACACACCGCAGCCAACATACACTTGACACGGTTTTCTCTTTTCAACATGCACCGGATTGCGAAGAAGAACTTCGGTAGGTACGTGCTTTGAGTTTACCGTGTCAAGTTGAGTTCAGGTTAACTGTCATATCAATGTGACCTATATTATTGAGATTAGTTTTGCTTTTCATTTTAAATAAATGATAAGTAGGAGGCGCTTGTTGGAGCCTTGAGGAACTTTGAGGAACAAGCCGCTAAAATGCTCTCCTTTAAAACATGCAAGCCCATGTTTTATTGCGATTGTAGAGAAAAGGAGAAATACGTATTGAAATCTGTGCCAGTAAGGCACATTACGATCTGTCAGAAAAATTGCTTCATAATTTTCGGAGAAGACAACCATTCAAGATAACTTTTTAAGCAAAGTTTTACGCAAAGCAAACATTTGCTGAAATCGTCGAACACATGAAAATATACACCTCCATGCAAACGAACATAAAACCTTTTTTGGAGCGTGTAAAAAATATATCCACTACGTAGATGAACCAATAGTCATAGCAATCATTGTAAGTAAATATTTGTTTAAGACGATGGTAAGACTCTAATAAGGCACAACTTTTATAATAATCGCGTAGCTACCAAGAAAATATTGAACCAGTTCACTGATTACGTAACCATGTTAGGCTGACATTGATTACGTTTAGGCCTTTACTTGGCAGCATATTCGTATTGATTTTCCATTTGCCAAGCCGTCGGGTATACCTACCTCTAAAGAGGGGAACAGCTTAGACGGCAGATTATGTACATTCACGTACGACATAAGTTGGTCCCGATAGACATACTCGTAAAATTTTCACATGACTGTGTTAGTTTGAATATAGTTTGAGATTGTCGAGTGTCACGTAGCCTATCCCGGCCAGTGTGACTGCGTTGTTCGGATTGAGCGCCGATTCGTCCCTGGAGACGGAACTCGAAGGCTAAGATGGTGACGTCACGGGCGATCGATAGGCGCGGGCCGGGCGGGTTATATCTCGCGGACCCGTTCTCTCTCTGGACCCCGCTGCTGTATACCCACATCGCACTTTTCAAAGCAATCAAGTTTATTTTCAGACCAACCCGTATTGTATTTTCATTGAAATACATAGATTTGTACATCGAATGTAGCGAAACATCGTGCATGCTTGGTGACCGGTAATGATCCTTATAAATACCTAGTTAAGAACAAAACAGCCAAATTACGGCCATTATAGAGTGTATGTTTTATCATGGCCTAAAGTACCTGGCCTACTTACCTGTCAAAATGAATGAGGGACACTACTAGAATGTACCTATTACCATTATAATCTTGTAGGAGGATTCAGTCGATAAAAAGCCCCAGTACCAAAATAGTAGGTACGAAAACATTTTATTGATTTTTACTTTACGATTGTACATTCAACGATATCTACTTTGTTTTCTTTATCTGAGTACCTACCTAAGTATGTTTTCAGTAGCCCAGGGGGCCTTTAAGGGTCTGCATAAGCAACGTCTGTAATATAACTTAATAGTATGATAGTATAGAATAAATCATAACGATTATCGTAGCTGCAGTAGGTATGCTCCCATGTAGTGTCGTTTCATCACAAGAAGCCTTGAAGGACGACGTGATATAGTTGCTGTCAATGCGCATGTCGCATTTTTAAGCACGGGAACTGTCGGGAACCAAACGGGTACGCAGACCTGTCATTAAATGTTAGCTACGATATCTCTTACCGTACCACCATACGAGGACACATGCGTGATCATGGTCACCGTAATATTATTACCGTGTCATGTTGGTGCCGATCCTCTGTCACGGCGTGCTGCCTTCATTAAAAAATCGTTTTAAAAAAATTTTAAAAAATAAATCTTTTAGAGGATTCTCGGACAGCTCCGACCGCATACACAACTTTTTAATAATTAATCGAAATTAAAAGCGTTCGTTGAGCTCGGCTCGCGCGGATATATAAAATAAACTGCCTCCATTAAAAAATCGTTTTAAAAAATTTGAATAAATAAATCTTTTAGAGGATTCTCGGACAGCTCCGACCGCATATACAACTTTTTAATAATTTATCGAAATTAAAAGCGTTCCTTGAGCTCGGCTCGCGCGGATTCATGAAATTTAAAAGGGAACAGCATTTATTCTTTTACATTTTGTAAAACAGTTGACAGGTTCTACTAGGTATTCAGTAAAATTTAGAATGGCATTCAGTTAAATTGCCATTGAACTTATTCATTCAGTAAATTTATTAGTATGCACTTTCGTACTATATGCTATCGGTACCATGCTAGTACCATGTCACTTTATTTAGAGTCTACGAAGTCTTTTAGAATATACCAACAAGAATTTCTTAATGAATCAATTTTAGAACTAATTCGTAGTATGCTGTGCTTGCCATTAAAAAATTAAAATTCAAACTTATTAGTTATGCCAAGTTCATTTGGCCAGATATAACTGGAAATGAATTTTTTTGAATAATAGCATTCAACATAAGTGTTGAATTTTACGTACAATTTTAGTGTATCATAATATCTACATATTTATTAGATCGATATTGTAGATGATTATTTATCTTAGATTCTTCAATAAATAAATAAATAATTTGTATATTCAAGACTGAAACAAAATTTGTATTGGTACATAGTTCATCTTATTAACCCCGAAACCCAGTTGCATTTTGGCAATAAGATGATAGACGAACCATCATCTCTCAAATATGACCAAAAACCTTTTTAGTATAAATCTTTCTAGGGATACGTCCAATCTTCTGATGTCTACAGTCTAGGATATAAAGATATTCGCATCATCAAAACATAATAATTTGCTTAGTGGTCGGCTAGTTATAATGAAAGCGCCATTATATTTCAGTCTCAAATGATGCAAGATTGAAACGGGAATTGATTTAATGGAAGTGCCTAGGATTTATTTACGCAACCCATCTCATTAAAAGAAAAGTTCTCGGAGAATATTAATAGCCAGTGTGGAGATATTGTTCCCATTGTGCATTGTGTCGCCGGACGCTGCAACAAATGTAGCCGCGGATTATACCAGTAATGAAACTTTTTAATTTTTTAAACTATTTTAATGGACGGTAGAGTCACTGTAGCTCGCTCTCGGGATGGTACATTTACCTTCATTATTTACATGCTTTATTCACGTCTAACAGCCAGGAAGCCTGTCCAGGATGTTACGCGGCCAACCCCACGATCTGTGCCAGATCAGGCCTCCTCCTGGAGACCTGGGGCATATTTCAAAACGTTGCTCCAATGCGGATTAATGGAGAAACGGGCTAGTGGCCAACCCGTATCGAATGGTTTTGATTTCAAACTATCTTATTCTGCCAGCTTATGTCGTTTGCTACTAATTTATTTCGTAAGAAAAGATTATCTTGAGATACCTATATTAGCAGTGAGAGTAGAGGTATAATATTGTTCGGTCGCATTGAGCATTATGAAGCTGAGCGCCGTAACAATGTGCAGAGAGCTACGGAATTGCACCAGTAGGTAATAATAAAAACTTTTATAAAACTGCAATATCCTACTTTCTACGGTTTATTTTTTTTGTAAAATACGCCTACTACGCATATATAAATAAGTCTTCAAGACGCCCAAAAGAGCACGTAGAGATCTGCAGGCAAAGTATGAGTAATTCTTATTTCTTTATCTTTTTCCATTCAACTCAAATGAAAACTTCTCCAAAAATGAAAACAGATTTTGATGTTTTAAGTCAAAAATTGTAATAGTAAATTTAAGGTATAATATAAATCTTACGGAAAGTCTTGTGTTGTGAAAAGCGGGCTACATAAATCCTACGTTAAGATAAATCCATACGGGCGAGGTCGCAGCTAAAGACCATGATATAGTGATGACGTATACATCATGGCTATGCGAAGGTTTCCGGATTAGATGACGCAAGGTCGGAGGACATCACAGCCAGCTGCGTCCTTTATGATAATATCAGTCATACATAGTAGAGGTCATCGCTTCACTTCGCCATAGAGGCGCACACTTTTATGTTTTTATACCAAGAGAAGAATAGATTGTATTTGTTTGCAATATTCTTATATATAAAATTCTCATGTCTCTCTCTCATTTTAGTTACAATACTCCTCCGAAATGACTTGACCGATTTTTATGAAATTTTATATGCACATTCAGTAGGTCTGAGAATCGGCTACCATCTATTTTTCATACCCC
>DWIY01000362.1:0-13996 GCA_018248615.1 Erynnis brizo brizo
AGATCTAAATAGATCACGCAAATGTAAGTAGGTACTTCCCGTATCAAAATATTTTATAACTAATATTGCGCAATGCAGAACCACAATCACTGTTTCATTCCACCGTTGTTCACACGGGACGTCAGATTTATCATTCCTCCAATCCAATAACTCGAATAAAATCAATAGTTTTACTCAAATTTAATTGAAATTGATTCGTATTATGACGAAGAATTAATCGAATAATTCATATTATAATAATATATGTATGCGTACTGGCGTTTTTGATTCGGTTTTGTGTTGCTACAGGCTTCATGTTATTGTTTTATCAGCACGCTTGGTTTTCATTACTGATGGGCTATCTTGAGTTATCTACTTAGATATGCATATTATCTTGTACAGATATTTATCTATATCTGTGGAATTACCAGAATCAGTGACGATTGACCGCTAATGAAATCGCGGTCGAACGACCGCAGCAGGTCCGACTAATCGCATTATAAACGTAACAATTCCCACTACAACGAAAGTCAAACCAATCTCACTTTCTGATGAAATACGTCTCAATGGAATAACACCTAATGATCCGGAGCGAAGTGAACCTCAAGTTCTCTCGACAGTAATGCGGGTATAACCCGTGTGTTTTCTGAGAAAATCTTTTTATTGGCATACAGTCCGGATGTAACTGTTCTTTGTTTCATCCGCAGTAAGTAAGTCGTCATTTAGCATGGTTATTAATGTTTTGCTTCCAGTTTCTTTGTGTGATGACTCGGAAGGAAGTTCCTGTAATATAACTCCTTTTTTGAGACGAATTGAATAATTCTACCAACATTTAGGTTAGGAATATTTTGCATTTGCTTATATTTTGCTTTCTTCTGTTGTGTATTTTTGTTAATTTCTTTACGGTTCCTTTTCTTCCTTTAATATATAGGATGTGCTTTGCTTTGATACAAATTCACGATATTGCGAATAAATTACAAAGGTTTGTTCGTCTTGAAATGTCGCATTAAAATATCTCGATACATATTCTTTAACAGCAAGACTAAGCTGACTTGTTTGTAGAATCTCTTTACAAAATATCAAAAGAGTCAAAAGTCAAGACCATCAGTAGAACAATAATTCTACTATTGCATGTCGCAAATCATGTCTAAAGTATGACATTTCCTTGAACAAAAGTGATTGAGATTTATGAACATTTTAAACACAAGTTAAATAGTCAAGGCTGCTTTCGCATCGTTTCGGTGAGTGTTGTGTTGTTGAATTCCCTCTTTATCTCTATTGTAGTTTGCCCTAGATTTATTCCAGGAAGAAATCTACCAGTGCTTTCCTAATCTACTATGAACGAAGCAAACTTATTTGTTCCAAAACCGACTACAGTCATCTTAATCGTCAGGAATTGCTTTTTCAGACAGATGCTACTTTGGCTTTGTAAAAAGTTCCATATCGTTGACTACTACTCCTATAGGCTCCTGCTGTTTATTTGAAAAGAGTATGAGGAGTGTCCATCATCCTTTAATCAAGTGATGCTTTAGAAGATTAAGATGATAACAATAATTGTCTGCCAGAAACGTTAACTTTACAACTTTACCAATTAAACAACCATCAATACCGATACAATTGACACCAATCATCAGGTATCAATATCGTTAAACTAAAAGCAATAAAATCACTATATTACACGATGTTATGAAAACTGAGATACTCGTATAGAGCCGTCAATCTGCGGCTAACAGTTTTCTTATATCGAGTAGCGATAAATAAACCCAGTCATGCGTTGCCACACACGTGCTCAGAAGTCGTAAGGCTTGTGAGTAAACGTGTATGCATGTACTTACTGTATGTAATTGAGAAACAGGGTCATTTTACCCATTCAGATCGTCTTAGGTTATCGTGGCAGTCATGAGCATGATGATATTTAAATTACAATAATTATAGTAGAAAATTATAGATACGAGTATCCTTACTCCACCAATTCGAATTGGCCTAAATCCTTTTTATTGTGAGCAGAGAATCGACCCTGTAGTGTGTTTGTTTTTTATTGTCCACTAGACTCTAGTGGACAATAAAAAACATTCAAAGTTCATAAGAATTCTCAAAATTGTCTTCAATTCATAGTAACTCACGACAGGGTCGATTCATTAGGACACATAGGATTCATAGAACATTCTAGTCACTAGAGGAGTACCTACTCCATTACGCTATCCTAATCAGGATTTTTGATTGCTATGTTTAATCAAAGAGTAGTGAAATTTATTTTGATTGGTACTTTCTTAATTACGCCCAGTTGTTTTGGGTTGTAAATGAGGATTATGTTGGCATATAAAGCCAAGTATAAAGTTATGAATGTCAGCGGCAACAAATGCATCATTTGCATCTACATTGCTCATCCCGACATTCAGACATTACCTACTTCCTTTCAAAGAGTAATTCCGCCCCCTTCATTAGGGTTGCCTGTTCCCCTTTGATGTAGACGGCAGGTAGTTTCCTACACGTATTTCACGTAATGTATGCCACGTTTTCCTCCTTACTTTTTCTCTTTACCACAAGTTATGAATATTTCAATATGCAGAGTGATAGAAAAGGCATTTTTAGATCTGGATTTTTGATTTTCCACTAACCCTCCGGATTCTTCTGAGCTTCTCTACTGGATATAATGTACTTCTGAATTTGGCGTCAATTTAGTACTGGGCTTTGGATCCAATGTCTTCACATTGACTTTAAGTAATTGAGTCCTTATTATGCATTAGGCGGTCAGGCCGCGCGACCACATTGCGTGTGGCCGCTGCGACCAGTGCGCGCACACAGAGTAATTTCATACAAATTGGCGTATCTCGTTGGCCGCGGCGGCCAAGTCGCGATGTTTTTCGTTGGCCGCGCGGCCAGTGCGTGGCCGCTGGTCGCTGGTCGCGTAATGCGCGCACTTACATGTATCATGGAAGAATTAGTTAGGCCGCCTAATGCGCGAGGGTTCTTATAGTTTTAAAGTTAATTGGCCCATTGCATTATCTACTATTAGCAATAGGCTTCTTTATTTATCTCGTTTGATCTGACCATAAAACAGTGAAGCAGTGAATAAAATCTGAGTTTTCTTTGCAAACATTGGAGTGTTTTTCTAATAGCGTTTGTTACATTGTTGGAGATAAGCGGAGATACGATCGAATTCTCATCGCGGACTCACCTATTGCAAGTTGTGTAACATTCTGGAAACCGTGTCACGATGCCTTCATATATTCGCAATCCGTTCCTTTTAGAATTTCGATACACATAAAAACATTATAATTGTTGATTTGTAATGTTACTATTATTAAAATGTGTATAATTAATTATGTATCTATGTTGGTTATTGAAACATGTGAAAACAAGTAAATGGATTTGGATAAATTTGGCACGGTATTTAAAACATCAGTTAACATGAGTGCCATACACACATAACGCAAATGAAACAATGAAACGCTGACGAAATAAATAGGTATTTACGTAAACGTCAAATTCTAACCGTCATAGTTCTCGAACGTGCGTTATCAAGATTAAAGTACGTACCAGTATGCCTTATCAACAGAGATTGTTATCAGCGTTTACTTTCCACCTCTTGCCTCATACAAATCTGATGAGTTACAGGCATCTAAGCCAAGAGTAAATAAACCAAGCCAGGACGGGAAATACGTGTTGTTATTATTATTCGCATCAATATTTACATTACCTTTATAATTTATATAGACCTGTTGACATCTTCGTAGAACACAAGGAGGTATCAATTATCACGTTACTATCAAAAGTTTCTCGTAGGAGACTAGAACTTCCGGGAGGTACCTTATCGCCAGCCTCTTAATCCTTCGTAAAGCAGCGTGAATCTTCATGTTTTGTATTTCGGGCTAGGTTAGTCTTCGTTAGTAGCAAAGCACCCGCATACAATCTTATTATAGGACTTTTTTTCTATTTGAAGTTGGATGCGGAAGTCCATGGTCTGCAGCGGTCTGTCAATCTCAGTATTTTTTTTTCTTTGGTGTGATTTTAATCTATAGAAAATAAGCGATTAAACTATTGGTTCCCACCAATAAAACGGTATATTTCATGTCTAGCTAAGATAACAGAACTAGTTTTGTGTGAACTCCGCAGCAAAACCACTTTCGTTGAATTAAAACATACTACGATCACAACGGCTTTATCAAAAATTCGAGATCACATTATCAAGGTCACGATTTAATTAAAAATATATAATTATTATGTTTCCGGGTCTTTAATATTGAGTTTAATCAACACAAAAGAAAAATAAAAGTTGCGCCTACCAATTCAGAAAACAATAGACATTCCTTTTGTTTTAAACTGAAAGACTTAAGGCAAACTTCTTACTTACTTCTTTTGTTTATTCAATTAGTTATTTTTTCTTTTGTCTGGATAAAAAGTAAAAATTGGTTTATTAATAAATTGTACATTATTAACATATGCATAATACAAAATCTTTTCGAATGTTACATAGTGTAATTTACTTACTTCGACCATCTAATATAGAACATTTCGAGATCATCTTCGACGATACCAATCTCTTCTTCCTGATGAGCTTGGTTGAAGTTCTCCAGAATGATGGCGATATACATGTTGATCACAATCATATAACTAATGATGATAAAGGAAGTAAAGTATGTGATGGCTAATAGTGGGCTCCCACAATTTCCATTCGTGTGCCCATGATCGCCTAACTCGCAATCTGGTGGCTGAATCATTAGCGATTCCAATACATCATTCCATCCGGCTGACGTCATTAAGCTAAAACAAATGTTTGATTAAATTCTATTTTATCACAGGCAAAAAACCTTTTAATTGCTACTTGTGCGTTTTGGCTCCTTACCGAAACAATAACTGCATACTTCGTCCAAACGTTTGAAAATTGACCAGATCATCTAGAGCTCCCTGCTCTTTTACGTGTCCAAACACGGACATTCCAATTATTGCATAAATAAATGTAATTAACGCGAGCAAGGCACCGATGTTGAAGAGGGCTGGTAAAGATACCACTAGCGCGAATAGCAGTTTCCTAATGCCTTTAGCGGCCTGAAAAATTAAATCAATAAACGTTCAATCAAGAACATAATTATAATAAGCACTTGTAAAGTTGAGACTTTATCTACTACAATATTTATTTATGTTTATACACAAAAGTTCTCCAGTTCATACTCACTTTAATCAGTCTTAAAATCCTCCCTATACGAAATACTCGAACTACTCGTAACAGGGTGGGAGAAATGGGCAAGTCTATCATAATATCTTCCATTACTATGCCTAAGATAGACGCTAGCACTAAGAGAAAATCGAAAACATTCCACGGTACCGTGAAATAATGATATCGTAGACCTATTATTTTAACTATTGCTTCTGAAATTAAAATTCAAAAATTAGCCATAAAAAAAATTAGTTTAGTTAGTGTGTACAGAGACATTAATGAAACAGTATTCTTACCTAAGCCAAAAACTGTTGTAAAAAATGCGTTACTAACTTCTAATATAAAGAAAACGGAATGCGGTTGGTCGTAATGCTCAATACCCATTGTGAGCATATTCAAGAAAATTAAAACGAATATGGCTATCTCGAATCTACGAGAATTCGATAAATCGTAGAACATCGCTAAAAACTGATTCCTTGGCCGCTTTATCACTTTTTGTGGCTTCTTCCTGCCTAGTTTTTTCATCGCTGTATAGTAGTGCTTCTGGCTTTCGGTCAGAAACATTTCTAATACACCGCCCTCATACTAAAAATTATAGTCATAAATGTAAAAATTATTAGCGCAATTCCAAAAACAAAGTATCAAATTGTGTTAAACATTTACCTTTTTCTTGAGCATATTAAAATTATCTATTATTACTCCTATAAATAGATTCAATGTGAAGAATGATCCACAAACTATGAATATCACAAAGTAAATGTACGCATAGAGGTTTGCTTCTCTGGCTGGTTGCAAATCTACTCCTCTAGCGTCCACAGCATCAGCCATTACTTCCATCCAACCTTCAAATGTAGCTACTTGAAATAATGCTAAATATGCTATACCAACATGGTCGAACGATATCTTGGAATTTATCCAAGAGAAATTATTGTAATAACACTCCCACTTGTCATTTACCATCTGGAAACAAAATTAGTATTACAGATGTTATAAATACGTCAATGCATTTTATTTTCTACTTTATTATATCCAAAAACTTACTTCTAAAGGTAGCAACTCGCCATCATCATCGATGCACTTAAAGAACTTTCCGCCAAAAAACTGGACACCCATTATAGAAAAAATTAACCAAAACACTAAACACACTAGTAACACATTGAAAATGCTAGGAATTGCATACATAAGAGCGTTAACCACTATTCGCATTCCTTGCCATCGCGATATTGCACGTAGAGGCCGTAATGCCCTTAACGTCCTTAAAGATCTTAACACTTTTAAATTTTCGTTTTCTTCAATTAACAAACTAAACACCGACACCTAAAACATTTTAGAGAGTTAGGTATGTAATGTTAAACACATAAGCACAAATCTAAAAATAATTATATCAATACTTACAAAAACTATAGTAAAATCAAGTAATGTCCAAAAACTTGTAAAATATCTGAAAAAACCTAGAGCTATCCATTTCAAAAACATTTCTATCACGAAAATCATACAGAATCCCAGATTGGTCCAGTATAGTATTTTCTTCAGAGGTTTATTCTTTTCGAGGTGAATATCTTCAAAACACAAAGTTATACTGGACGCAAAAATAAGAACTAGGACGAACCACTCGAAAGCGGGAGTGTCGACGTAACGAAGAACAAAAGTGCGAATAAACATCCATTTTTGTCCTAGTCTAGTACGAATGCAAGCATCCCAACAGGAGCAACTGGAACAAAATTTGATTGTTAGAAAGATAGGTATCTTAGCGTCAAAATGTTCATTTTTATTTGATTAAAACCTTACGTTTTATAACATTGCCGTGGAAAACAATCTTGTGGAACTTTGGGTTCTTTTTGCTTTCCAAACCCAGGAAATTTTCCCATCGCGTCAATGTATTGCCCCTTTGAGTTTTTTCTTCCGCCAACAGTTAATTCATCAACATAAGAAACTAAAGTTTGCCAAGGCCGCTTCATATCTTCTTCTCCTGGTCTACATAACGGATCACTGTATAAAATGTTTGGGGTCTGTTTTCTGAGTCTTTCTGGTGTTGTTCGGCTTGATATTTGGGCCATTTCGTAGTGCTCATTTTCATCTGAAAAGGTATAAACATATTAGGTAGTTACGGTTTTATTGACTTCGATAAAATTAACAAGTTTTAGACATTACCTCTTGAATCCGATGGCTGTGTATGATATCCTGATGACATTTGATTTAATAGTCTTTGGGCTACAACCTGATTCTCTGTTGATGACGTTTCATCTAAATTTTCTTTAGAATCTTCTCGAATGCTAGTAATTTTATGTTCCGTTGCTAAATCTCGTACATCTTTTAAAGTTTCTTGGCTACCATGATTAAAATTATTAGTAGCTTGATACAGATGAGGGTATGCGAAATCAGAACCTACGGATATGGGCCTAAAAAAGATAGAATGTAATTAAATATTATAATGAATCAAATGTAAGTTATCATTATCACACAAAGGTGCATGTTCAATATACCTATTTAATGCTTCTTGATAACTATGACTATAAATATTGTCGTGAGGGAACAGAATGGTTTCTTGCACAGATGCTGAGAATCTCTGCTCACTTGGAATTGACGTTTTGTGCTCCTTCATGGCACGATGTTGTATCATAAATTCGTTAACTAGTTCTTCTAATTTAGATTTTTTTTCAGTCTCTTTGCTTTTCGATATAAGGAAACCTTTTTTTCTTACTATAGAACGTATTCTATCGAAACTTTTAGCTAATTTTGAATCTTCTCCTACTTCCTGTAAAAATAAAATAAGAAATATTTTGAATACGGATAAGTTATTATTAACATCATTTTACTTGTCTTTTGCTCAATGTATTGAAACAAAAATTTACGTATTAATGTTTTTATATTTCTTCGATTGTATTCTGCGTTCCAGGCTCTACAAACTCTTAAGTCTGTCTAACCACTTTGGTTTTATTTTATTGTACCTACCTCCTTTCTATTCTTAAGTTCCTCGCTATTGAAACTGTTGAGCAGCAAGGCAAGGAAGAGGTTGAGCACCATGAAATTACCCATCACCAGCGCCGGCAGGAATATGAAGAAACAACTCTCCGCGCCACTGGCTTCCTCTGCTCGCATACAGTCCCACAGTGGTTCTATCCACTCGCCGCATAAGATCCGGAATATCATCATGAACGAGTGGAAGAAGTCGTTGAAGTTCCACCTTAAGTTGGCAAAAATGTTTAGAAGACGCAATCGTAGATGTTAAAGTAAGGAGATATTGCCGATGAAATAGCAAAATTGTCAAAAACAGTGATATGGGATAATGATAAAAACAAAAAATAATGATGAAAGCGATTTCTTAATGTAAATATTTATTCCATTATATTATCACTTTGAACTAGGTATATAAATTATTACAAATAATTAAAAACGTGCTTTATAAATTACAAATACAAATACGTGAAAATGTTATTTCAAAATAAAAATAAAAAAACAGCAAATAGAATTTATAACTTCGATGATTTCATTAAAACTATTGAAATACTTAAAATAAATCATACCTGGGCACAGGATCTGGGTAGAACTTTTCTGGTGTGTAAGACTTTGAAAACAACTGCATACCAATAACAGCGAATATGTATATAACTATCACTAACACAAACGTCAAATTACCGAGAGCACCTATAGTCGATATAATAATACTCAACAACACTTTCATAGTAGTCCACGATTGAGCTAACTTTAACACTCTCAACTGAAAAAGAAGAAAACTGTTATATTCCCAGTGTATCTGTTTGTATCTATGATATTTTTTTCAAAATTATGGTCTCATTACCCTCCATCATTACAATCCATTACTTACCAAACGAAGGCCTCGTAGTACAGATAGGCCATCAACTAGTTCAAAAATAAGATCAAGAAGACTTGCAGACACTATGATTAAGTCAAATATATTCCATCCACATGCGAAAAAGTCTTTGCTCATTGCCATCACTTTCATCATGCACTCCAACGTAAATATTGACGTAAATACCTAAAAGAGTAAAAGTCGTTATGGAAACGATTTAAATCAATATTTATGCAAAAGTGAAAATATAGAGAGTCGGTATATTACCTTATTTCCTATGTCTAACGCCTGTCTAACATTTTCGCTCATGCCATGATGCTCTAAGGCAAGAAAAAGTGTATTCAGAACTATGCACGTTGTGATAAACAATTCAAACAAAGGATCCTTTACGATCCCATATAAACAGTTTTGAAACTGTAGCCAGCCTTCATAGTCTATGCAGCAGGTGACGCAGCATTCGCAGTTTCTGTCCACGAGTTCATCTGTGAGCAATTGTTGAGATCAGTAGAGGTCGTGATATTGGATCAAACACACAAGCAACACGTACCACAGAAAGAGAAAAAAGGACAATAGAAAATAAGGAATCAAGAGTAGCGAAAGCAGAATAAAGCATAGATTATTTCAATGCAAAGCTTCTGTCTGTAATTTTACCTAAGCTAAAGTGTCATCAACGTTATTAACCTTTAAAATTAATCATGCAATTGAAAGCGGAAAATTGGGACAAAGTAGAAAAACGCAGAAAAATGCACGGTAAAAATTTTAGGATTGCCAATATTAATTTTACTTAAATGAAAAACACTGACCAAATTGGAATACTTAATTTTGTTGATCCCAAATTGAATCGCATAAAAGTTGTAGAAAGTTATTAACCGTTAAAGTACTAGATTAAAAAGTAATATTATATAATCGGATGTTCCTGCAAACGAGACTTGAATGCGATTCCTTCGACGATCAGTCGACAGCAAATCAACCAATCGCAAAATCACCCTGCAGTCTTCCCGTAAGGAACAGGGGTGGACTGGGGGGCAAAAGCGTTGGCGTCTGTGTTTTACTAACCTGTGAAGTAAGTGCAATTTTGCTCGTAATTGCCCATATGAGATTTGTGCGTGGCTGCCAATAAACTGAGCTCATTAATTTTCGTCGTCTCCGCTTGGGGGAGGTCGGGCGCGCGCTTGTATGGCCAGTCCGCCCCTGACGATATTAATGAGGGTAGAAGCGAAATTGCAACAGTGTCATACAAGAGTGCCCAATGAGGCGTCACCCCATTGTGACGTGAAGCTAATGGTGAACCTTATCAGCCACTAGACAACCATTTATCGTTAGTATAGTACCCATGAAGTTCGTCATCGTGGGTTTAGTAAATATCACGGTGACGAAATTCAATTTCTTAGAATAGTAACATTAAGAATATTTCATAAAATATATTATCAACGAATATTTAAGTCTTCATTCACACTTATATCAAGCAAATCATAAAAATCGTATTTATTTATAAAATATTCTTATATGCGATGGGATGGTCATAAACAAGAGACAAATGGCTGTTTTATTGACACTGGCTGCTTACATTTTTACAGAACTGAGTCTACATCTTGGTAGCGTTTATAGAGTTCTGTGCAATTCATTACTAAATCTATTTAATACTAAATTTTCCAAAGCTACCAAAGACAGCTCCGTTTAGTTCAAGCACTTAATAAAGTTGGATATCAAACGGCTTAATAAAAGAGTAAATATATTAAAGTTAAGGAAAAAAATCTTACATAATGCTTCAGACATCCAAAGAAAATATCATCTGTTTGCAGATGCAAGTTGAAAAAGAGTGACTAATTAGGTTTGAGATTAAAAATAGTCAAGAAGAAGTAATGATGACGCAACAACTACATTGGTAGACCATAGTATTGTAGTGGGTAATATAAGTATATTGGTATAATAAATATATATAAATACTTGCATAGTCTGTACACTATTTTGGATGATAATAGAATTGCAAAGGACGCAAGCATTGAAAGTTAGTAAGAGATACCTAGGGGGAATGTCCTATGTGTTGGTAAAAGTATAGAAAGTGTATACATGCACGTCATTTCCCGCATATCAAATAATATTTTACATTCCTTATAAATTCTAAGCTACTCGATGAAAGAAGATAAAGATTGGTTGAAAATTGTTGATTGAAAGCTCTTGACAATCTCAAATACTTTCGTGTTTGCGAAGCATTCATTCTGAAATAATGGCTGCGTCGTATTGTGTTAAGTCTTGTGCTCTTCTGTGTTGAAGCCGTGCCAATCAAGAAGTTGTAGGTATAATGTAATGCAACCAAAGTCGAGAAAATCTTACTTTAAAATATCTTTGATTGCATTACATATTGTCTTAAAGTTTGGTATAGTGCTAATATGTCATAAAGGATTTGTTTTACCTAGCACAACAATCTGATTCAGATAGTCTGGGTTAAGTGGATATCTTTCATGAATGCTGCTCCTGTCTCCGTTTTTTGGTTTCTCTATTTGCTTGTCTGTTTTTGATCCGTTTTTTTGTTTTGGCTCCTGCTTTTTCTTTTCCTGCTAAGAATTTTTTACATTATTAAAAACAATCAATAGATATTCGTCTATAATTTAGCAGAAACAAATTGTTACTAAATCTTTATTAAGTTTTCGTTTTCTCTGAAGAGGTTCGAAGAACTGGAGGTTTTTGTTAATTTTCCTGATTCCTAACTTTCAAGTGAAATTTTATCACTTGCTAATAAAATTCAAACAAACTTTTACTTTACGCTTCACAGTTTTGCGAATATTTGTAGGTAGGTATGCCTTTATCGGAATTACAACAAAGTTTGATGACGACAGAACAACTTAATAGCGACTTTTATTCGTTTGATAATTTCATTATATTTAGCTCCTTATATCTTAATCTGCTTGTAGAATCTTTATCATAATTATATTATTAAAGTCGTTATTAGTCTTCTTACTGGCTTTGTAAGAGGTAGTGTGGTAGGTGGTGGGTGGGGTTGCGGCGGCGCCGGCGGCAGTAAATGCGTCCGTCGCGGATGCGTCGTCGCTTGGTCATCCGACGTGTGTTCCCCGTCGTCGTGGTCGTCGACGACCCCCGAGTCGTCTAGTGACGACTCCCTATTGTTGCTGTGATCACTCAGTTGGCGGCCGGCCACGCTTAAAGCACCTCGACCTGAAAAATTGTAAAATTGAGGATAAAATTCATTGTATTTGCATTATTTAGCATGCCATGTGCTCTCCAAATGAAAAGATCTGAGTCTACCATGAGGGCTACCGTTTTTTGGCTCACTTTACAGTTGGCCGTTATAGCCTGTGTTGTAAAACTTACATAACTTAAAAAAGTCATCGGTGCGTGGCACTAGAATTCGAAACCGTAATTTCCGCTTAAGAGACCGAATTCTGAGCCAATGGGCTATCACCGCTAGCCTTGGTTGGCGATGTGTTTTGTTTCTCACTTCATATAAAAAGACAGAATTACCTAAGGCATTGTCGGGGTGCAGCGTATGTGGTGGCGGCGGAGGCGGCGGTGCGGGCGGCGGCGGTGGCGACCCGCTCGGGGTCACCGACCGTGACCGAGAGCGAGATCTAGACCTGCGACAAAAGTAGAAAGTACGTCACAAAGATTTCTGTATGTCAAGATGAAGAGTCAGGATATGAAAAAAGGAACACCTATGTCTATGAGTACCTAAGAATAAATAAGGCTTTCACACATAGCCCTACTGGAATTTCTTGAGTTTTGGGTGCCATGGACACTATTGGACATACACAAGACAATAACACACAGTGGTAGATAGTGTGTGTGTTATTGTCAAAAAGCATAAATTTAAACTCATCTTTCAAGTCACTGTTCCACTGGCAATCGTACTCAGAACCCTCCACACAGCGCATTTTTACCACTGCGCCACTCAGGTTCTCAAAAATAGAAACACCTTTGAAAAACAGTCGTTTTAAAATATTGACGAACATTGTAAACATTCGCATTACACCCTTTCAATTCACGTCTTTGTAAGGATAAAAAGCACGCAGACTGAAACGCGTGGGTTCGCGATCTAACATAAAAGTTTATCCTTATTCGCGATCGTTTGTTCCTTTTCGCATTTGATCGTTCCGGACCTTATTCCGCCTTTTCCGTGCGTGGGCTGAATATGTTATCGAAAGTTCTGCCGATTTGTCTTAATGCATACAAGGAAACATTGAACGATGAACTGTTTGTTCGCTGAGGAGTTCTGGTGGATAAATCTGTTTGTATTTTTGCGACAAGTGAGTGACAAGCCGGATATCATATGAACATAACATAAATAAAGATAGCATTTTTTTAATTTACGTGTTGTACAAACACATCATAGCAAGTTATTCGGTAAGACAAACCTACACGTATGTGGTCATAAGTTACAGATTCCATTGAGAGACGCAGTTTTAACGGCCTATGTTGCGCCCTTCAACGCGATAAATTTGAATATGAAATTGTAATTCAACCTCACACTTTCACTATTAAACAAACTGTTTCGAGCACCGACTCTTTCCACCCGATATAAATCCTGCGAAAGTGTCAAGGGGGAACCCGAATGTATTCACAACCGTCGCTTTATCTGCGAATATATCATATTTTCGACATTAAAGTTGATATATGCCTTCTAAGAATAACAATTCAATTCAACACGAATCCCGTTTCAGATATAACACCTAATATTTCAAATGCAAGTTTTATGATTGTTGTCGCGGAAGAACGCTTTCTGAAGTCACATCTCAACTTTTGGAAGCATTTTCAAATTATCCACCAGACATCTGGGACGTGATTTTTCCAGAAACTTCTCGCTTTTCAAATATTTTGCTAAGCTAAGAATACTTTTTCAGTGGTGTTAGCCCTTTATTCAAGAATTCTTTATTTTTTTCATCGACAGGCATTGAAAATAATGTTTCAAACCAGTGGTATAACAATTTAGAGGTTTATCTCGCAAAAAGGCTTAATTATTGTTTGTCTGTAACCCATTAATGACCCACTACAGGGTCGGGTCTCCTCTCACAATGAGAAGGATGTAGGCCTTA
>DWIY01000363.1:0-13989 GCA_018248615.1 Erynnis brizo brizo
AATGGCGAAAATCAAATCGCCTCACGATGGCTCGGCTTATCGTCAGTCCAGCGTACTTGTATATATACAGGTCAGTGGTGAGCATGGACCACTATCGTCAAAATATTCGTATAGTAAACGTCAGTTATTACTGTCATTAGTATGTCATAATTATGTCGGTCTGTCTTGTCTCTACCTAAACCGCAAACGATCACACGTAAAGTCTAATAGGACGAACCAAAAATTGCTGGGGAATCCCGAACCAAAACCAATAACAGTAGCGCCGCGCCGTACCTGCAACACGAGCCATTATCTCGGCGAGGTTACAGGTTAAATTCGTTTAAAATGTAATAACAATAACTCCGTGTACGTTTGTTTACTACGGGCGGCGCGTCGCCATAACTCAACCGAACGGTTTTATGAATGAAGCGCACCGTTTATGTTCTATATTCATTTATGTCCGATTCAACGTCTCACAATACGCTCGCGAGGCCGGCATTTTAACATAATGTTCTTGTCGAAATGTTCCGTGAAATTTTGCCCGTTGGATTGCATGGATGTATTGAGGGCATTGAGGCCGTCTCGCCAGCCTTGGGACGAATTAGGTGAAATATGAATAGTTACTCAATATTTGATAATTAATTCAAAGATTGAAGTACCTAATTGAATGCAATAATTTTCATAGTGTCGTAAAGTGTTATGTAATCCGTTAATGATTTATGTCGGATTTTGATGAATTAATAAATTAATGAATCCGATGAATTGAAAGCGCTAAATTATTTTTACTAAATACACTAAAATGTAGATATTTGACCAAAATTCAATATAATAATATGATACTTCATACATCTTTAATCATACTCTCTTAGACCTGCAGACGTATGGTACCCTATTAAATGAACAGCTATTTAATAAATTTGATTTATGTTTGGTAAAACGTGAGTCGCGATGGCCAAATGACAGAAAATTACTCATAATTCACGCTCGTTTATCAGAAGCTGCGGAAATATAGCCAAATCATGCCCAAATGCTTATCTTAAATTGTACGAAATACGTATCATGTGTAATGGATAAAAAAATTGACTTCGACTTTGACTAAAAAAAATTAAATATTATCTCACATAGCTTCTATTATCAACGTCGTCCATAGAGAGATAAAAAAAGCTTTTTTTTTTTTCATCTAATTCGTAAAACCTATCTGCAAATTAATTTCATCCAAATAAGTTGAGCCATTTTTGAATGAAAGAAACATTCATCCATCCATATTTTCGCATTTATAAAATAAGTAAGATTACTTTAATATTAAACATGTGTAGTCTTTTCGTTTACTACGTTATGGAGGCATAGGTATTTCAAAAATCGTCGTAACACCGGCTACCGCAATGCAATAAAGCTTAATTATGAAGCACTCGAAAAGAAAGGTCAAAATGGTCGTTAAGCTACAACATAAATGATACACTTGTGTTACAATAACATGCACTCACGATTGTTTACTACGCGCCGCCATAACTAGCGTGAATGAACGAATGAGAACGAATTTTGTTTATTTGGCCATGGCCACCCGACGTTTAGTGATCACTAGTCACTTTTACCTGTGGATAAGTCCAACTTTAAATGAGGATATCCTATCTTTAACAACTGCTTTCTTAGAGATATAAGTAGTAACCGTCAGGAGTTGTGAGCACAGATGATAAGTAATAGGGATATTGTACAGTTTCGGCCCAATGTACAGCAGCCGGAAAAACGCGCCAGACCAATAGACAACGCATACTGAGGAATTGACGAATCGCGAGACCCGCAGCGCAGTCAATGTCAAACTGATCAAAACTTGTGCTCACGACTATGTCGACTACTATAACAACCGGGACCGACGGGCTTAATATTCGAAGCGCTTCGAAGCACAGAAGCGCTCATTAAATGTTATTCGCTGCTAGCAGTTACCCATCCAAGTACTAACCGCGCCCGACGTTGCTTAACTTTTTCGATCGCTTTCTATCTAAAGCAGCGGGGCTATGTGTGCGCTTTAATATAATAATATAACAATTCATAAATTAAGCTACAATATAAATGAAAAGTGTAACAATAACATGCACTTACGTTTGTTTACTACGCGCAGCCATAACTCAAGTGAGCAGTGAATGAAAATGAGGCCGATTCCTTTGTTTATTACCGGTATTACCTCGCAGGAGGGGAATATAATAATAGGATGGGGCATGTATTGGTGTTCCATTCTTATTTTCTTTATTATTTATTAATTTAAAATAAGGTGACTTACAGATTTGATTTGATAAATGATCGTGAGGAAACCTGCATGCCTGAAACTTGTCAAAGGCACGAGGGCCGGTGTGGTAGACGGCGGCCTACATCCGTCTTATTGTGAGAGACCTGACCCTGCACTCGGTCACTTATGGATTTGACGGTTTTGTGTCAATTTTGACGCAAACCATTAAAAGTTTAAAACATTACAACAATTTAGTTTGCCTTTGACTTCTATCTTTTTCACGCTTTTTTTACATTTACTTTCATATTACTTTACATGTCGTAGGTATCTATAAAGGAAACAGAATCTTGAACGTAAATTTCTCCCACTTGAAAGTATCAGATTAAGTTTTATCAAGAACCGATGACACTACAACATTTTAGTACCATCGAGTTGATCTGATGTTTTCGATGGGAAATAGATAAAATAAAACTGGCATAACTTATTAACATAGCCGTCGTATTTGAAATGGTTGCATTTGTCTTACCCCTTGTCCTAACTCCTAATTGCCAAGTTCAACGACAACATGGGTCGCTCGCGTCAAATATGTCGCACGACAAAGTCATTGCGTACATTTTTCGCATGTCTGTACGTACTACATAATGTCAGTTAGGATAGCTCCATTCTGTGTTTGAATTTTTGTCGTGTTGCTTGGTCGATGGGTTGTGTCGTATTGTCACAGCCAATTACATGGGTGCGCTTTATTATGTTATTTAACTTATTTAAATGAATGAAAAACCCATCTGATTTAAATATTTTTTTACTGCAGCGCCCCCTGGTGATTACACCGTAACACCTATCTAACAACATGCACCAATCAAATCCAAACACATCACTGAAAACTGCATCAAAATCGGACTAGTAGTTTTGAAGATAAGTGGCAACATAGATTTTTGCACAAACACCCTCTCACCCCAAACGCATTATACCGTCTCTGTCCGTCGCGGGTAATGATCGATTTTACGGGATATCATCTGGCGAATGTTTACTCGTAAGCTTGGAAAATGCTCACATTTAGTATACAGACAGTGTGCTTTATTGAAGTACAGTTGTAGCGGCCTTGGGGATATTTTTAAAAACTAAATCGATGTGGACTGCTTAGTCATCATAACATTCTTTATTCTATTTCGTGTCTTTTATATGAAGGCGACACGCAAATATTACAATAACACCATGTATATTTAAAGGTATTGCAGATAATACAGGTACAATTTTAACATTTCAGTTTTTCATCTTCTGAAAATGTCATCTCAATCTGAGATAAAAAAAAACGTACTCCTAACAGAATAGACCCAAATTGAGTTAATAAAAAAAGAGAAAAGTAGAAGAGGTTAATCCCTTTGACACGCATTGTTATACATTGCGGAGGTCAGTTAAATTGGTTTTGTTTTTCCTACCAGACATAAAAAAATAGTACACATCAAACGTCAGATGTCTATTATTTTGAAAACGGAAAAGTAAATAAACAAATCACGCTGACATTGATCCGTCAACAGTTTTGTGTCATGAATACACATTAAGCGTGAAATAAAAGAAATTTTTACACCACAATTTCCAACTCACATGAATGATTGTCGATGTGAATGAACGAAATTATGTTAAATAAAATTTAATGCGACAGTAGTAAAATTGTCGCGTGTGAAAGTGAACTTTATCGCACACGACATAAGACACACGTTGTCGACAGCCAATACGGAGGTCTCGAATCGCATTTTGAAATACGGAAGGGCGGTGAAATTAAATCATAATAAAGCGACAAATAAAATGTACGTTTCCCGATGGCCGACTTAACGTCAGGGCTGCCACACGGATGTTAGAATATATTTTTATTTTTATTTCTGGTTGCAGGTTTTTGGCTCGATTGGAAATATTGTGTTGTTTTGGGTATTGAGTCCTAGAAATGGAACGTCCTATTGATAACCAATTAAAGACTGCCCAAAAATAGGCTTGCGAAGTCAATCAGATATCCAGTTGTTATTATGTTTATCTTTTTAATAGGTGCTTACCAAAACCAAGGCACATGACAAAATAAAAATTAACAACTAAAAAACCTTAAACATATTCTAAAATTTATTGAAAGCAGCTCCCTTTGGTATTTTAAAGTGTGTTAAACCCTTATTTATCACTTCGCACTACTTAACCGATCAGCTGTTATGACATCATAAATAAATGTTCATCGCACTTTAAAATAGGGCGTGTCTACCTTTATGGCTAAATTACCGACCATTTTATGACGCCGCCTTTTATTTTCACTAATTTGGGGACAGAGTGTTAACCATTGTAATTGAACAAAAGACCAGACCATATGTTATCTCCTTAAAGTCTGTTGTAATATCATTATAAGTCGCTTTTTTGTTATTTCTGTGTGTGTTTGATGATAATGTTTAGAATCGCTGCGTCATTTTTGAACTATTTTTTTTTTCTAAGAACATTTGAACTATTTTTCTTTACAATAGCGAAATGCGCAAAACTGTGTCAGTCTGTAATAAAATTTTATTTAAGCACTAAGCAGTTTCTACAGAAATATTAGGTAGACAACTTTAAATTCCAAACTCGCTTCCAAACCCTATCTCAATCCGCGCTCCCGGCGGCCGATCAGCTGCGGCCGTAGCTCGTAAATGTCCATTTGTGATTCTAGTTCGACGGCGTATTGTTTTTAGACGAGACGCGAATGCTAACGATCTACACCTGTACTGTAGTACCACACCACCACACGTCACGTGGTCGACACTCGTTAATACAGTCGTGGCCAACATTAATCAATATCGCTTTCACTCTCCGATAATAGTTTGTTGTGTCTGGTGTTAGTTGTATTATTTTATTGTTGGTAACAATGTTTAATAAACAAACGTTTTTGTGTGTATTTTTTTAAACGTGTTGGAAAACATATTTACTGTCTTTTCATAACTTACTAACGTATATTTTCCGAGGTAGCCTATTTTCGGACCTATCCCGAGGTCCTTAATCATGAGCTCCCGTCGTCTCCGCCGATACTCACGAATCATATGGAGTGCAATAGTCATAAAATTGACGAAAATACAATCCAATAAATACAAAAAATAAATGCAATTCGTGACGTACTTCGTATTGCTCAATGTCAAATTTTATCGGAGGTCAATCGAATGGGTTCAACTTTTAACATGATGACTCATCGACGAAAAAATCTTAAACCACACAACACAAATTAACGATTCAACATTACGAGTTCCCAAATAATGTCTTATTTGCCTTCTTTGATCATCATCAAACCACAGAGTTCGTACCATAAAGCCTCCATCGTAAAAGTGAGTGACAAATACAGTGTGATTATGTTGAACAGTTGCCGAGTAACAATATGGTATTGTCCTAAACAGCTGACAAAACCAACTAACACTACAAAATTTAAACAGAGTGCTCATTATGGAAGTATCCTAATTGAAATATGCACTGAAAGGCGACGAGCAACTTTTGCATGCGACACGGCAATTGGGACACGGCTTTAAATCATCTCGAGGGTACTAAATTGTTTGAGGTACTCAATTGATTGGAAACTTTCAAAATGACCTGGCTCCTTGAAATCGTATAAATGAAATGACGAAAGATTCCGTTGCACTGCTTCATATTTCACACATACAGTTCAAGTAAATAAAAGCGTATTATGGTAA
Organism: Erynnis brizo brizo; assembly: GCA_018248615.1. NCBI lineage: Eukaryota > Metazoa > Arthropoda > Insecta > Lepidoptera > Hesperiidae > Erynnis > Erynnis brizo. Next base: position 5,884 of record DWIY01000363.1, read on the forward strand.
TCGCACATCGCACACGACATCTCAAAAAGATTAACATTCGCCGGTTTATCGCAAACAAGTTTTTAGTTACTCTCTATAATTATATATCTGTCGTATCGATCGATACAAAAAATTAGCTTTTGAATTCAACTCGTTTAATTTGCTCCTACTGCCTACTGGTTTTCTATACTACTGACGCTTCATTAATAAACTTATCGATAGTATCGGCGTATTGTTTGCTTTAATTAATTCGCTGCAGTCGTACATATTTATTTTCGGTCCTTCGAGCCGGACGAGATCGAGATAAAGATGAATGAACTCGTGATTTATTTGTTTTGGTATCGTGAAAACCGATCCGTTCTGTTAGTTTACATTTTATTATATTTGAGTGTTGTTTTCCCTTTTATTCTGTCCAGTATATTATTATAAGTAACAAACAAACCATGCTTCACTTACTGAAAGATTAAAAATACAATTAGTTCTTCTTCAGTGGATTTACCATCCATTAAATTATTTCCTTTCCAACTCTCACAATTGTTAATTGGATTTTTTATAGTCATTGACTAGCAAACGGGCATGCAGGCCACATGTGGTCACTGCAGCCCATTGACATCCATATTCAACGTCAAAAATAGAAGAAACCCTATCTTAAAATGTTTCTTTACGACGGGTTAAGAGACTGGTGGTAAGATACCTCCCTGAGCGAGCTACAAAAAAATCTAAAAAGTTTTCCTTTCTTTCAATGAGTAGCAAATGAACCATAACTCCCTTACCTACTGAAACATTTGAAACACTGTTGATACTTCTACCATTTTTGGTGGCTCTACCGTCCAGTACATTATTTCCTTTCGAACTTTAATTTTCGAAGAATTTCACATTACTATTAATAGTTTAATGGATAAAAATGAAGTCGTCATTAAAACACCTAATGTATGCAACATACAAACATAATTGATTGATGTTATAAAATAATTTGCATACATATAAATTATAGTATTTACGAGTCGAGGCGTCAGGGTCACATACGAATTTGATGATGCAGGATATTGGATTCATAATTTGGCATTGGGTCAAAGTCGTCGACACGAATTATATCTATTTCTTTTAGTATTCATGTGTATAAGGTTAGGTGTTTCTCGTAGAAAAAAAATTAAATATTGTTTTGTTGAAGAGTCTTTCGGTACGTTATTATTAATATTGTTTGTGTCAAGTCAATTTGAAAATATTTTTCATTTGTTATTAGATCCCGAAATAGTTAACGTTTTTTTTTTAATTTTCTTCTGATTTACTAGAAACGCAGAAAAACAACCGATCCGGTTTAAATCGGATGTCCACTGTGTGAGCGTAAACATAGTTCAATTTAAATTTGGAAGGGATATAACGGATACATGGATCTCTCATCTCAATGGAAAGTCAGAGTGACTTTCAAAATTCATTTTCGACGAGATTTAAATTACAATTCAAAGATACCTGACTGATAGTTTCATACTCGACTTCATATTTTTGGCAACACCGAAAAAGACCGTAATGACTGTCATAGGGGTGTCCACACCTGCCGGTATTTTATAGGGACCCGTCGTAAATGATATTTTCGACGCATTGTTAACAACCACTGATCACAATCAATATAATAATTGACCTTCTAGTTACTGACCTCCGTACCATGGAAAGGTCAATCTTTATCTGGTTATTTAACACGTGTTGTGATGTTGTGTTTTTACAATTTCAAAACGATGTGTGTGATACAAGCTTTTAAATCTGCTTAAATTTAACAGTTAACCATATTTCGCGTGATTGAACGAGTAATAAGAAATATTATATTGTAGGTTTAAAAAGGTTTCACATATAAACAAAGAAAAAAATCTTTTAAGTTTTTGGTTTTCAAGTTATTGTTTCTTCGTACCTTGAGTCCTGAAACTAGTTTGAATATTTTTGTATTAAATCCAAATCGTTATAACACGTCAGTGATTCTATCACATGATAACCTCCTTTTTTGAAGTCGGTAAAAATTAAAGTTAATACCTTATCTTGCACCGATATAGAGAGCAATCTTCGAAGCAAATTTTAGAATTTCAGAAACCCAATCTAGGAACCAATATGGCGGCGTGTACTCCTGAAATAGATACCTAAATGGGTTGTGTAAACAGATTCCTGAAATAGATCCCAGGTCGCTTATATCATATCGGCAGCGTCGCTGTTCCTGGTTATTGTTTTAGGGACAGGCAGAAATATCTTGAGAATAGTCATTGTAGATTGGGAGATAGCCGAATGGTAAAATTGCAGATCGGGCCCAGTAAAGCGCCTTGGGGGAGCTTGCGTCCAGAACTGTAAAAAATTATAAAAACCTCGATTTTACAATGTTAATTGAATACCTACTTGTCACCTTGTCGGATTTTGTGCCATCACTTCTACCTCCTGCCATTGCCATCACTTTATGGTAACATCAGCAATTGTTTGTGGAAAGCCAGATAAGTAGGTATACAGACACATCCCAGATTCTTTCTCGTTGCAGTCTTAGTCTCTGGTTTCAAGTCACGTTAGTTAAGAGTTAGTTACTAATGAAATATTCTTAAAACAAACCAAATATCCGCTCATTTATTTCCAAAATCCCTTTCAACTTGATTGAAACTTGAACTTTCAACAAATTTTCAACAGATTTTTGTGTACTTCGCTACGTTGCGGAACAATTATAAACTAAATTCTTTTAGTGGCAACTGCTCGAATAATGACAATGTCATGTTTTTGAGCCAATGAGCGTGCAAACAATTGACATTGACAACGTTATAGAAGACGGATATTGGTGTAGCCATATCATAGAAGAGTGTGGAGCCGCATTTGAAGGTATACAAAACCCTGGTCAGGCTATAAACAAATCAGTTGCCAATTGATAATGGGTGAAGGTGAGAGAAGTCCTCGTCTTAATCGGCAGCAGACGTGACATTTTATTTAAATTACAATTTTGCATTCATTTGCGTATATTTTAATAAATCTTCCGTCTCACGTTGTATACGACTGCACGAGGAAACTTGCGCCGAGGTCTGATTTGATACGAGACCTTTGCCCGTGCGATTGCTTTAATGATGGGTTCGTATAAAGGGGGCGTGTCTGCCGAGCGCACCAAGTTGATCACTAATTATACCTAAAGGGTAATAGTCACAGTTAAATAGGTAAAACTAACTAACCATTTGCGTGATTATAGTCTTAGGTTCTGAAAATCTGAGCTCGTCACCTGGCTAATATCATGTTATTATAACTACTCTGATACTATGACATACACTGAATTCAAAAGTTTCAACATCAGATATGTGGCATCGATTAGAGGACACCACTGTCCAACAGTGGACTTCAAAGGGCTGTTGAATGTGAGGGGTATTAAAGGGCTGATGTCATATCTTGTCTTAAAAGACCATTTTATATCTTCGTACACTGGTTTGTCTGTGATCCATTAGTGACCTACAGTTCAGGTCGGGTTCTCTCTCACAATGAAAAGGATGAAACCTTAATCCACCACGATGATCTAATGCGGGTTGTTGGACTTTATAAATTTTATCATTATCATCAGCTAACGCTTAGGAATGGGATTTTTTCTAAATTTTGGCCACATTGCACCAATACGTAGAGTAAGTTCTATAGGTAAGTGCGGAATTAGCGGAGACTAAAAATAATAATTTAACGGTTAGTAATTGTGTTAAAGTTTACATACCTAAATACGTAAAGAAACATACTGTATTTGAACTGAGACCGAGCGAATTGAGACGTCTATTTATCAAAAGTTATTTTCACCTAATAAAATTAAACTCGATTTGTGCAGCACAATGCAATATCTAGAATATTTTTATGTGACCTTGACTCGCATTAGATCGTTCAGTTCACTTGTTGATTTGTCGACAAAAATGTTTCCAGTCTGTTTTTGCGAGTATGCAGCGCGGGGAATGCATGAAAGTAATATTACGTTACGAAGGCTTTTAAGACGTACGGAAACATTGTTGCGTGATTTTTTCCTTTTAGAGATTTTCTACTGTGCTTGCGTTTTCTCTTGCGATGAGGTGGTGCGTTATTCCGTGTTTATATGATGTTACCTAATCTATGTTTTACTAGCTGACCCTGCAGACTTCGCTCTTCCAAATAAAGAAGTTCCACACTACTGTTGTAGAAGAACAAAGATTTTTAATATAATTTTTAAATTTTCTCGCATTCTCAAATTTTCTGACCCTTTAAACATTCCTTGTTTAAAACAGACAAGAACATTTCGAAATCAAAATTAGCCAAATCGGTCCAGCCGTTTTCGAGTTTTACCTAATCTATGGCTTATACTTTAAAGTGTTTAAAGGATATTTTTGAAAGGTTTACATTTTTCCACGTTTATTTTATTCTTCTTCTTGTTGCTAATTCGGTTGTATGTTTCTTGTCTAATATTTGTTACATCATTTCTAAATCTTCATATTATTTTTATATGTATGCAAAGTAAAGCAAAATTTGTAAGAATGACTGTATGTGTCTTTTTTACTCTTTCACTCAAACAACGAACTATTATTTTTCCTTTTGCTGGACCCACAGAACACGGAATACACTATTTTGTTTTCTATGGCTGGACCAAACACCAATAACAGAAGTCGCAGGCAAAAGATACAAAATACTTATAATCTTCGATAAATATGGAAACTGCAAACAAAACAGATAATGTGCGTCACGTGTTTTTCTTTGTTGTTTTTTTTTGAGTAAACGCATAATTATTTTTTGTTATTCCGTCGTTGAATAATTTCAGCAGAATTCATTCGTTCGACAAGAAGACGTAACGAGCGTCTAAGTGCCTAATTACGAGGTAGGTTTCATACTTAATTAAGGTCTTAAGATGCAAATATATGTTTTTTTGATTTCATACATTTGCATAATGTTTATAGGTACCTATTTAAAGTGATACGGATGCTTTAGATCTACCTATTGTTAGCACGCTACTAAATTCTACCAATATAGGTATTTTTGTTCAGTATTTGGTTAAGTTTTAGGAAATGCATCTAAGGATAGTTTTAAAATACAATAACAATGTTATTTCAAAAATTTCAATTGGTTCATTTTTTGAAGTCGGAGTTTTTTTCATCATTGTGTTGTTGTAGACTTAAATGAAGCCAATGAAAAGCCAATTTCATGTTAACTGCTTACTTGAAGCGAGCATTGCGGCTCGAAAACGAGTCGGAAACAATAGATAACCTAAAATTTAAATATGTAGGTCGCGAGCTATCACATACCCTCGAAAATAAAAAATACAGGCAGGAAAACTGAAATGACGTCGAAAAAATTAATATCTAAATTCTAGAAATGGTGCAAAAATTTTGTACTTGGGGTCGCTGGAGAATGGGTAGGTAGGTGAGCTATAGAGTGGGTAGGTAGGTGGTATGTAGCTGCGTCACGGCCTCAGCGAGATTTCACGAGTGAGCGCCGCGCCTAGGGTTACCAGACTACCTTTTTTGTTTTGATGGACGTCTGCATTAAAAAACTAATGACGCGGGAAAAAAATGAAAATAAGTTTTTTTTTGTACTGTAATGTGAACACGCACTTTGTTACTTGTATCAGTGTAGAACATATCTTTACTTAAATGACCAATTTTAAAGCAAGTAGTAAAGAGTGCTCTCTTTTTAATGCCTTTTTTGAATAATCCCATGTCAAAGTCCCGTTTAAATACCTCATTCCAGATTCTTAAGCCAAGTTTTCAGAATTTTTAATCACTGTAAGTCCTTATTACTGTCATGTATTTGACATACCAAATGTTTGTTTAAAAACGGGACATCCCAAAGAATATGGGACACCCTAACCGCGCTCCTCTGTGCTGCGGCCAGGTCATGGCAGGCATAAATAGAGTTCGCGACAGTGGTTCAACTGCCTACTACGACATACTATTCAAAGTTATCAGAATTTTTGTTCACTCCTTGGCTGTGACCAGGAGCGTCTCTAGCCCACGAAGCGCCCGGGGGTGCAATTATTAATACCCCGACACCCTCTTATATCTAAATGTTCAGTCAATTTTTTCCCGTGCGAGACAGTGTCGTGAGCGACTCTCGTAAACCCCTTACATTCGGCGCCCGGGTGATGTAGACTAGGAGAGGGATGTAGGCCTTAGCCCACCACGCTGGCCTAGCGCGGGTTGGTGGACATGCCTTTGACAATATCTTTTTGTGTACTTTCATGCGCAGGCTATCTTGCAGCTATGGTTTGCACTGACCAAGGGGTCTTTGTGTGGAATTTCCGTTGACTAAGGAGTGCAAAACTTCTTATACCTCGGGCGTCTTACGACTTTACCACTTACAAAACGGTCTTACAAAGGTGTTGTCAAAGGATCTCCACCTCTGCGGTGATAGTCTCTGGCTCCATAACATTATCTGCGGCGGAGGGGGCGCGGGGCGCGGGCGGCGGGGCGGGCGGTGCGTCGCGAGTGGCAGGAACTTCGCACTATTGTGCGCTTTGTTTAAGGTCAGCGCTCACCGGCTAGCGATGGCCAACTAAGTGCCAGTGGCCTGTATCGATATATTTGCCCCGGTATTTTCGTGGGGTTCTCCAAAACGGGCGTGAAAAGAGCTCTCCTTCCAAGTCCGACAGTGCATTGGACGTCATAAGACATCACCCCGTAATGGTCGTGTGAATCAATAAGCGATGATGAACATTTATGCTGGTTTAAGTAATAAAATATCGTATCATAATTATATCGAATTTGTTTGAATCGATCGATCGAATCAATCTCCTCGATATATCACATCATAACTGTCTTTAGTGCCTTTCAATTGATAGTAAGTTTGTTTAATTTTTTGAATGTAAAGTTTTGAAGAATAAATAATTTTGTTGTGGAACGATTAATTATTATTAACGTTAATTTATATTGTTAGTTAAGGTACTAAGCTAATATGATATCGGAGCGTATGTTATGGCCAAAATATAGTGTTAAATATCGATATATCGTATCGTACCGCAACTCTACGACCGCCGCCTCACTAACCTGTTTATTTTGGGAGAACTGGCCTAGCCATCACGTACTTCAACTTAATTGCCGCCAGTGTTTGTGGTGATAAATAAATTTTAATCTCGGCGCGTGCCTACGATTCGATTGTCTTTCGCTCCGACGCGACGGTAGGACAGCCGTTTGGGCAAATAGAGGTAATGGAGCCTAGACTATTCGATGTTGGGATAGGCCCTCTCCAAAAGGGATATTTATGAGAAAAATCTAAAGTGTTGAATATATTATAATATTTTTAAAGGTGGCGCATACCGCCTTTGCGCTAGAAAACAAAAATAGTACCTACCTTTACTCTGATTTTTTTACGCAACTTTATAAGGTTAACCAACAACAAATAAACCTAGTAGCTTCCTTTTCCTGTATTAGAAAAAAATAAAAATTGTCTATCTTATAGTGCATTATTTGATCGAAGTTTGGAACATTTGAGGGGTAATCATGTCTATGATTACATTCCGAATAGATTTTTTGTTTTTTAAATTTATTATTAATTACTGAGAAAGAAAATTGAGAATCCACAAAATATCGATGGTTAAACTATTAAGTTGATGTACGTTGTTCATTAGGATCGTTTCTCTAGAAACTCCCACACGCCAAGCTAGCGAGCCATAGGCGCTGTAGGCGCTGTAGCGTCCCTCCCCAGTACTCCCCACGCCGACGCATCGGAGATATTCTAAGGACCCGCATGTGGTGGTGAAAATAAAACGTGACAAGCCGAGGTTACAATGCCAGTGGAGCAGCGTGGTAGGTAGGTCACGATTCGTTAACCCCCGCAAAAAGAGAACCGACTGTTCGTTTGTGGGGTGGAGTGAACGCAATCTTTTGCCATTTTTTGCGCCCCAATGTTCTATCTAGATTCTAGAGCCTCGCTTAGCCAAAATGTGAAAGAAAAATCGGAAGACATAGTTAGCATTTAAAACAACTGGTACGGACCTTTTTTAAAAGTTGTGTGAGCTTTATAGAATTAAATATCATCGTGCGGATATCTGCTGCATGCGTGAGGATTCTCCGTAACATTCTCAAAGACGGTAGAAGTCCACCAACCGGCATTAAGCCAGCGTGGTGGATTAAGTCCTACATCCTTCTCATTGACTGACCATCTGTAACCAACTATGATTTAGCAAAT
>DWIY01000364.1:0-13956 GCA_018248615.1 Erynnis brizo brizo
ATATTTCTTTGCAACAATCCACACACGTGGAACTTGATTTGGTATGGACCCACCACCGTCCCTTATCTCTCTGTAGGTATATACCATCACAATTTATTCCAATAGCACATGACACGTGTTTCACTCCAAAACAGAGCATCATCAGGTGATGTGGCCTCAACAATGATTGGTTGTCGAGTCACACGGTTGAAGCGTCTGTTGAGCATAACTGCCAGCATTTCGTTTGTCAGATAATATGTGACGTCTGGTGGCCCTGGGATCTTGATCTAAACAGGCTGCACAACTTCCACAAATTTGTGCACCTAATATTATGTTTCACTACCAAAAAGAGAATAAATCTAGGTGAATAAAAACTTTTGTAAAAGGACAGGACATGTAAAGGGACCTTTTTAAAAATAGTTACTATCATTATGGACCCATAACTTAAAAAATGTAGTATGTATTTGTGCACTACACATTATTAATAAAACTAGCTGACCCCGCAAACATTGTTTTGCCATATAAGTTATCGAGCGCTAAAATGACTATTAAAAAAATATTGGTTGATGATAGAAGGGTGAAAATTTAGGGTTCTATGTATTTTTTGATGCCACATTATAAAAAAATTAAAATTAAAAAATTTGTCCAAAAAATAAAAAATAAATGTTAGTGGTAGCCTTCTCAGACCTACTGAATGTGCATATAAAATTTTATAAAAATCGGTCGAGCTATTTCGGAGGAGTATTGTAACTAAAACTGTGACATGAGAATTTTATACGTAAGATGTAACAAGTACCTACTTAGGTTGTTATATTTTTTAGGAATACGCTATTTATTACAGGAAATATTTGAATATAATCAAAATTGAAATATTGAAATTAAAATAAAATTATTTTTTACATTTCATTCTTATATCATGATTTTTAATAAGAAGTACAGTTATGCACAAATATATAGGTATACTCTCCGATACGTAGGAGGCGTGCCCTCCGTGGTGGGGGTAGGGTATCACAGATAGGTGCGCCAGCGCATTATCACGTCCAATAGCAGCGCTCGTGTGCACATACACAGTCTTTAGTAGAGTACATTTATTAGTACCTACACCTACACTCTGTGCCCCGAACATGAATACTATCGTTCGTATCTATGCATATAGTTGCGTGTGTCATTAGTGGGAAATGGGAAAGAGATAGCTTCTGAGCATCAGCATGAACACTAGTGTCAAAGTATTCGTACGTTAAACATCAGGCATTAGTACGTCATATTTGAGTCTGTTTGTCATCTCCCCATACTAATGACTCACGTACCTAAGCTATACGAATACTGTAACAAAAGTGCTCGTGTTCGGGGCACTATTAACGTTAGCCATTAGTATGGGAAGATGTACTTGTACAGGTGTTATGTCTTTCGCATACTGATAACTGGTGTTTACTACTGTAAGAATACTTTGACGATGGTGTTCATGATCAGGACATGATCTGATTTCATGCGTTTGCGTCAGATGCACTAGTAATAATTTTTAGTAAAACAGTAAACACACAGTTAAATCGGGTCACAATTGAACATTTTCGGGTAACTTTAAAACTTCTTTATTAATTAATATTAATACTAGTTTTTTCGATTGATATTAAATTTTTTAGATTCCACTACCAATTTTTTATGATAGAAATTTATTTTTTCTATCCGGCTTTAATTAAGCTTCTACTTTTAAAGTTTACTATAAGGATTTTTGTAATTATTCAAAGTTACCCAAGTTGACCCTACTTTAAAGGAATATAGTCTATGTGGGTACACATCAAACAAAATAATTTATAAATTCTAACATTAGGGTCAACACGGGTAACTTTAATCCTTATGGTACCTTTTAATCAAAGCCTAAAAAATTATTTAAATTTTTGATGTTAAAAATTTGGTAAGCAAAACATAACGTTACCCAAAAATATGTTCAAATTTACCCACCAAAGACCCTACTTCTCCAAATTATTTATTTAAATTAAATTTTGTATACCTGTATTAATGAAGTAGTTAGGTATGGTATAATAAATATTAAATAATAATGATTATAATATAATTATTCGATTCATTAATTCAAGTGACTAAACTCTAAACTAAACGGAATTTGAATCAAAATCAAAGCAAAAGTTTTTATTGTTTTTAATTTATTATTCTATAAATTAACGAATAATGATATAATAATAGATATTTTTTAATTTTTCAAGTAAAAGGTTATTACGCCTTTTACTGGGCAAAAAATATATAGGCCTAAGTCCAGCAGTGGACATTAGATGGATGAATCACGTTCCTTACACGGCTCTTCTAGTTATAGAAGCTACGCGGTAACATCGTTAGCGTGATTCAGAAACCTGTACAGCGCCATCTAGAGCGTAACAGAAGAAATATTTTAAAATAAGTCAAATAAGTTGGCATTAAAAATAAGTCAAATATGTTGGCATCAGAAATTTTACGTAACTAATACAACAAATATCTAAAGAAAATTAAACTTTAGTAATTTTATTTGTATATAATTATTTTTAAATATAAATGAAATAAAAGCGTCTGGTTCAATATTTAATAGTAATAAACATTTAAAATATTTTATTAAACATCAATGTCAATGATTATTTAGAAGAAACAATCATATAATAATTTTAATAATTTATAAATTAATTTAGCTAAAAAACTGAACCAAGTTGTGTGCAAAGCAATAGTTATTTTTAATCAAAGAATATATTAGTATACACTTCGTTTTAATATTTATTAAAATAATCAATTTTATTTATGGCCATAATTAAAAAAAGAGAATATTAATTATGAAAAGAAGTTCTTCTTATAATTAATATTCTCTTTCTTCTGAAGAACTTAAATATTAATTATAAGAAGAGATAATGAAATAAAATAAAATGTTTGCATTGCACTCAAATATTTGTTTGTTTCATAATAATTAATAAGTAAAATAAATACTTATTTATTGCTACCAATACCACGTATTTATTTATTGAATGAACCAAAGAGAATAATTATAACCACTACCTTTTAGAATGAACAATACAAATTAATTTAACCTAACTACACCTTACAAGTACTTCAGTACTATAATAGTATTATAGTATACAATATTATATTGTAGATTCAATTTACAATTTCATATTGACTTGCAATAATTAATCATCCGTAGTTCCATGAATTTCATGATGACTTGACTTGATGACTGATGTATCAAATTTTTTTTTGAAGCATTTACAAGTAAAAGGTTGTTACGCCTTTTACTGGGCAAAAATATTATAGACCTATGTCCAGCAGTGGATTTATATAATAGGTTGACTGTAACGTAACTTGTTCCCGGTACTTATAGAAGCTACGCGATACAATCGTTAGCGTGATTCAGAAACCTGTACAGCGCCATCTAGGGCGTAATGGAAGAAATATTTTTATAAGTTTGTATCGGAGATGTAGCGTTAGCAAAGCGTCAGTGAAAATACTTTTAATGACATAATTATTAATTATCAAGAGATATTATAGTTTTTAATACTTTTTAATATCTGTCATATTTTGAGTAAGCTCAATAGTTTTATGACTCGAACGATCTGCTAGCAAATCATTCGAGGCAAATTTTCGACTGATATTAAATTCATGTCAATATAATATTAATAATAGAGCATGTGATGTATGTAGTATTTGTAATGTATTTATGAATAATATCTATGGTAATATTTGTACTTAATTTTTAGTATTGAGACTTAGAAACTTCAGTTGCTGGTAGGTACTTACTGATTGAAATATTTATATTTTAATAATTTCCGAATTATTTAAATATATGTGACTGATTGTGTCTGAATGTGACCGAATTCATGAATATTTATCAATGTCTGATTATTATTTATGAATTTTGTAAGTAAATGGCTACCGCTTCCTAGCTGTATGTATGATTCCTAGCTGATTTCAGATTTCACACGTCATGTTAACAACGCGGTAAAAGCGTTGGGGTGAATCAGTAATGTGTACAGCGCCATCTAGCACATAACAAAAGAAACATCATTAATGTCTCTTCTATTACGCGCTGACTGTACTAATATACTACTGCCACTACTGGCAATACTACTCATACCAAAACAGATGTAGTATGAGTAATGACGTGAGTACCATGTACATGTCTGATGCATTTTATAGTACATCCGACATATTTAAAGGAAGCGTTATGGAATTAGCTCACATATAGCCCTGGCCAAATTAAAGAGTATAAAAAGTAAACACAGAACCTGTACTTTTAACTTTTATATTTTGACATTATTAATTTTATATCAATATAGATATTTGAATTGAAACTTTGAACGTAAAGGTTTGTAAAATTTAAAAGTAGTTCAAATTTACCCAAAAATGTTCAAAGTGACCCGAGTTGACCCATAAAAAAAATGAAAAATTAAGAATTCATACGCCCTACCCTCTCTTTATTACACAATTTTTCTGTACCCTCTCTACATTTTACCTTTTGATTTTATAGATTTACATAGGTGAAAAGGTAAATATGGCTTGATAAATAATGTCAGTAAAATCTTAAAATAACTCATATTCGTGCGCATAAACGTTTTTGTCTTTGTCTTTCTTTACTTTGGTTGTCTGGAAGACAAGATCACCTGTAATTTTTTTTACTATGACTGTAAGCATTACCTACTGTGTTTGTGGGGAATAAAAACTGTTCTGTAAAATGTTAAAATAACTCATATTCGTGCGAATAAACGTTATTGTCTTTGTCTTTCTTTACTTTGGTTGTCTGGAACACAAGATCACCTGTAACTTTTTTTTACTATGACTGTAAGCATAACCTACCTACCTACTGTGTTTGTGGGGAATAAAAACTGTACTGTTTTGAAAAGAAGAGGAAGAATGGTTGCATGCCATTATGTTATTATGACAACAAAAGTCCAAACTCCGGCTTGGACCAAAAATTACGAGGAATTTAGGATTCTTCTCCGGAAAGCCAGTACGGTCGGGTGTTTTGGTTCAATGGGGTGCTTCATTGTTTTAATCCAATAAGGCACTCCCATGAATTAAATCACCTAGGCCATTTCATCATCATTCATCATCAGCATTTATAACATTTCATCACTTATGTATCTTCACGAAATGAAATATATGAAACGACATAAAACGAAACCCAACAAAAGAAGAGGAAAGGAAAGAAGGGAATAAAAAAAAAGAAAGGTAAAGAACACTTTTTGCAACCCCCCCCCCCCATTGATAAGTTAAGATATGCAGTGGAAACTTACTGAGGCTATAAATATATCTATCGATATATCTATAAATATATTTTCGGCGTAACTCTACCCACCTGTTAACTTAATCTGTTTCATATTTATAATTTCCGCTGAGTGTCCAGTATACGTACAGTTTCCTTACTGTGCGTTTTTTCTTTATGGTATAGGTATATTCCTTCTTCAGTATATTTTAATAATACATATACCAGATAAATATAAAATCTTCAATTCCGGCAACATAAGTTCAAAAGTAATTATTATTGTTTTTATTATATGTGTTTAGTGTGCACTCAACGATTACACACTTAATTTAGATAAGTGACATGACAACCCCATCATAAATATTGTGTATGTACCTACATGACATACGTCTCAAATTGATAACCTCCTTTTTTAATTGGGTTATAAAACTATGAGGCCACGAGAAGGTGTGGCTGTTAATGGTTACTTGTATACATAACTACCTACTAGTAGTGAATTAGAATAATTTACTAGTTATTGTTCAGATACTAAAGTCAACAACTAGATCCTTATTCTGATTCTTTGCTGGACGCTTCCCCTGCAACAAAAGAAAGAAGAATTTAAGAAGTAAGAAGAATCAAGCCTTAAAAAATTCTTTATTAATTAAATATTACTCATGTGCCTATAACTAGTAGCGAGTCTCAAGAAAGTCCATGTTGTTCTGTATTAAAAGAATATGTTCCTTGTTGTGATTCTTTGCTGGGGTTTCTTCCCTACGACAGAAGAAAGAAGAATGAAAGAAGTAAGATTGAAGTCTCCAAAAAGTCTTTCTTTATTAATTGTTTCCCTTTCTCTCTTTCAATGAAATATCTGATGTACAGTATAACTGATAGAGAGTCTTAAGAAAGTTCTCGCTCTGTTGGTAAAAAAACAAAAAATTGTTTGTTGTAATTCTTAACTGGATTTTCGTTCCTGCGACAAAAGAAAGAATTTGGAAGAAGTAGGACAAAAGAATTCATAAAAGATGAATTTATCCGTTAATGACTCGCCTATGATAACAGTAGCGAGTCAGAACTAAGATCCCTTTTTTAAGTTTATAAATCTCAACAAAATGATCCTTGTTCTGACTTTTTACTGAACGTTCTTCCCTGCAACAGAAGAAAGAAGAATTGAAGAAGAAGAATCAAGCCTTAGAAATATATTTTTGTCTTTCTATTTAAATGTTGATCTTTTTCTTAATTAAATTTTTCTAACATCTTAGTCGTAGCAAGTCACAATATTGAATCTTAACATTTTTTATTTATTAAAAATAACTACAATAAAATGTGTCAAAAGGCCTCTACGTGTCGGATCTGTGTCCCCGCGCAAGCCTACTGCCTAGTTCCGATCTTCTTGGACCTGTGAATGTGCAGAGACACTAAAAAATAATATCTTAATTATTATTATTATACTAGCTGATCCAGACTTCGCTCTGTCAATTATTTTAACTACTATCCAATTTTTATGCATGTTATATACATAATATATAAACCCTCCTCTTAAATTACTCTATCTATTAAAAGAAACTGCATCAAAATCCGTTGGGTAGTTAATTATAGGGACAGACTTTGCTTTATACTATGTAGTGATTAATATCTTAATAATAATCTTAATAATATTTTCTTACATGCGACACAAGAAAGAAAAATGAGAAAAGTAAGAAGAACCAAGTCTTAGAAGTAAGATGAGTTTTATCTGTTGCTGATTTCTCGTCTATGGTTACAGTAGCGAGTCTGAACAATGATCCTATTGTTGAGTTTATAAATCTGAACAAAATGATCCTTGTTCCGACTTTTTACTGAACTCACTTCCCTGCGACAGAAGAAAGAAGTATTTAAGAAGTAAGAAGAATGAAGTCTTAGAAATGTCTTAATTTATTGATTGTCTCTCTCTTTAACCGTCTCTTTCTTAGTTGTTAACTAGAAGCGACTTACAAGAATGTTCCTGTTTTGTTAGTAAATGAACAATTATAGTTCCGTATTGCGATTCTTTACTGGACTTTCTTATTTGCGACAAAAGAAAGAAGAATGAAAGAAGTGAGAAGAACCAAGTCTTAGAAGTAAGATGAATTTATCTGTTGCTGATTTCTCGTCAATGGTTGCAGTAGCAAGCCTGAACAAAGATCTTCGTGTTCAGTTTATAAATCTGAACAAGATGATCCTTGTTCCGACTTTTTACTGAAATTTCCTCCCTGCGACAGAAGAAAGAAGAATTTAAGAAGCAAAAAGAATTCAGTCTTAGAAGTTTCTTTCTTCTCTAATTGATGAATTTATTTGTTGAATATTTTTTATCTATGATTCTAGTAGCGAGTTTGAACAATGATCTTGTTGTTGTTCAGTTGAAAATGACAGCAACAAGTTCTTTGCTCCGATTCTTTACTGGGCTTTCTTTTCCGTTCAGCGACAGAAGAGAGAAGACTTAAGAAGAGCTAATGAAAAAAAAAGATAATATAATTGCATGTTTGTTCATATTACCCTAAATATACATTTTTTGCTAATGTGTTGATTATTATAAGTACAATTTGACAGGAATTCAAATTGATTTTCGATAAATTTCGGAGATTAACATCCGGAAGATTAATACAACTTTGGCTGCTGTTCAATTATATGTGTGTAGGTCACCCGGGGAGGCACCTTACCGCCAATCTCTTAACCCGCTGTAAATCAAATCAAAATCAAAAATCATTTATTTGCACGAATACTGGTTAGTTATTGACACAGGGTATTTTGATTGATTTCATATTCACCTTTTCTGGTATGCAAATTAAGAAACAGTAAAAATAAACAAATAAAACGAATGTTAGTCTTACAAATAAGAACTTATGCAAAATTAAAACTTATTACTAAGGGCGGTTCCAGACTAGCGTATTTTACGCGCGTATAAGCTCGATTTGGAAGCGCATGTAGGCGTATAGGTGCGCCTTTTGGCACACGCGCAATTCGTACGAGGGCTGACGTGCTCCTAAACTTCTAAGCTCGATAAGCGCGAGCCGCGAGAGACACCTCCCCGCGCGTAAATAACGCAAATAGCAATGTTTCTTCGTCAGAATCCTTGTTGATACTGAGCTGACACGACGCCAATACCGGTACGAGCGAACACGTCGCAATATGCCAGTTTACGCGCGTCCGGTTTTTTGAAGAGTGTATTGTGCGCGCGTATGCTGAAACGACCGTCCGTGTATGCGCAGAAAAATACACTAGTCTGAAACCGCCCTAATACACAATTTGATTGAAAAGTTTTGCACAATTTATTTGTCAATTTAGTCTAGTATATTTATAATTTTTATATTATTTAGTTAAAATTTTACCTAGCCGAACTCATCGGCGGCCTATGTGCCACCCACTGTTGGGAAAAGAGAGAAAAAGCCGGAGAAAGCACAGTTCTCAGCACAGTTTTGGTTCCATTTTATTTTTAAGAAGCGCGTTTCCACGTTTATTTTAATAAAATAGTTTTTGTGTGGCTCAACGTTTTAATATTTTTTCATAAATGATTTCTGCAACGGAATAGTATCCTTTTTCGGGTAGAAACGTTTTTTATTTTCGGTTAAAATTCAAATCTAGAATTCCTTTTTACAAATGTAGTAGTACATTAATCAAGTTATAATCGCACCTTTATAGTATACCTAGTAGAAGAACAAAACTATTGGTGTTACAAGCCGTTGCAAGACAAGAAAGAAGAAAGAAGAATTTCTATGGCGGTGGTGGTTCCGCTCTATTACACTAGTTAACCTAGCGTAATAGAACCTAACTACTGTCGACCAAAGGCAAATATAGAAGAAAAAAGAAAAAGGAAGAAAGAAGACTGAAGAATTTGAATAAAATTGTTATTTATTATATGCCTTATTTAACACATTCATAACAATTATATCTTTGTAGAAGTTACAAACTTAAGTACTGTCGTCGAAAGGCAGATTTTAGAGAAGAATGAAGACTTTCTATGGCGGTGGTAGATTAGTTCTATTACACTAGTTAACCTAGCGTAATAGAACATAACTACTGTCGTGCAAAGGTAAAAGTTGAAGATGAGTTGAAGATGAAGACTGAAGTATTTTCATTTAATTATCCTGTATTATACAACCCATTAATAGCAATTATAACTTTGCAGAAGTAACAAATGTAAGTTGTGACAACTCTATACCTATTGTTTTGTCTTTGTCTTTGAAGTAATTATCATAGAAAGACAGATTTTAGAGAAGAATGAAGGAAGAAGAATTTCTATGGCGGTGGTGGTTCCGTTTTATTACACTAGATAATCTAGCGTAATAGAACCTAACTACTGTCGTCAAAAGGCACATATTGAAGAAAAAAGAAAATGGAAAAAAGAAGACTGAAAAATTTCAATATAATTAATAAAAATTACATCTTTGCACAAGTACAAAAATTAAGTAATGTCGTCGAAAGGCAGATTTAAAAGATGAATGAAGACAGAAGAATGAAGAAAGAAGAATTTCATGGCGGAGGTGGTTCAGTTCTATTGCACTAGTTAAGCTAGCGCAGTAGAACTTAGCTAGCTTTACTAGTGCAATAGAACATAAAGTAACTACTGTCGACTAAAGGCAAATATTGAAGAAAAAAGAAGGAGGAAGTAAGAAGTCTGAAGTAGGTATTTTAATTATTTATCCTATATTATTCACCATATTTAACACATTCATAATAACAATTATTTCTTTGCAGAAGTTACAAACTTAAGTACCTGTCGTCGAAAGGTAGATTTTAGAGAAGAATGAAGAATTTCTATGGCGGTGGTGGTTCCGTTCTATTACACTAGTTAACCTAGCGTAATAGAACCTAACTACCTACTGCTGTCGAAAAGCAATTTATATTGAAGAAAAAAGAAAAAGGAAGAAAGAGGACTGAATAAAATTATTATTATTTATATGCCACATTTAACATATTAATAACAATTATATCTTTGCAGAAGTACCTAATTAATTTAAGTACTGTCGTCAAAAGGCAGTTTTTTGAGAAGAATGAAGACAGAAAAATGGAGAAAGAAGAATTTCTATGGCGTTGGTGGTTCAGTTCTATTATGCTCGGTTAACATTAGTTAACCAAGCATGATGGAACCTAACTTCTGTCGTTAAAATATAGATATAACAAAGGATAGAAGATTGTCGACCGAAGACAGAAGAATGAAGACGGAAGGAGTAAAATTATTTTTTTTGAGCAAATTTTCATTTTCATTGTTATTTCCATTCACATTCTCATTCTCAGTCTCAGTCTCATTCTCTAAATCAATTTTAATTTTAGGGAACCGACTTTGTTTTACTTTCTGTACCTAGATAGAGTGACAAATTAAGAAAAGAGAAGAAAGAAGAACTAAGAACTGCGTGTCACCAAGTTTTTCCTCGTTTTACATATGTAAATATCTAATGCAAAACGGAGGTAGAACTTGCTGGAGCACAGTTATCGTCGAAATATATAACTGCTGTCTGCGAGAAAAACTTTACTTTCCATAGGTGGCAGAGCCAGCTCGTCCGAGGTGTCTTACCGCCAGCCTGTAACCCTTCGTAAAGCAGTATGTTTTTCATGGCTTTTGTTTCGGCTGGGGAGGTATTTTGGCCTCACAAACTTTATTGTGAGGCGAACATCTCAGTCCTCATGAGTAGTAAAGCGATCGAATACAACCTCAGATATGATTTCTTCTTTATTTGAGTTTGGATGTAAGTGTCCATGGGTTGCAGTGACCTCTTAATATCAAGTGGCCTGCATGCTCGTTTGCGACTCAACTATGAGTACTATAAAAAGGGTCCTGAATGGCGACCGCGTCTTGGAAAAAGAAATACAGACTGCCCTCCTCAAGGACTTCATCCGTGGGGTGACTATCCATAAACAATCAACATCAATGTTTTATGGGTAGCATATGTTATATACCTATACACATATTTGATGATCACAAATTATTTAAAAAGACTTCATTCTCCAGATATGTTTTCCCTGTAGCTCGGGAACAGAATATGAGCTACGGTATCCCCTGCCTGTCGTAAAAGGCGACTAAAGGGGCCTATCAGAGCTGAGGACGGCAGAAATAGATTGCGAATCATTCAGCTTTTAGATTCCACCGGGAATAGGCCTACGTCAGCAGCGGACCCGAGTTAGTCCATTGGTACTGGAGCAGTTTTAGTCATGGCTTCCACACAATAAATTTCTTCATTGTTACAGCAGGCAGCAATTTTATAATGCTAAAAAAAGTTATGTGCAACTTTTTTTAGTTTTGCATGCCACTGAGATTCCAATCCGAACCACTCGTGAGAAAAGTCGATTTGTCAGCTGAATATTTTTTGCTAATATTTCTATATGTTTAAAAAGACCTACGATATGCTTACCTGATTCGAAAACAAATAAGAAAGAAGAAGGAAGAAAGAAGACGCACATAAATAAGGTTCTTCGTTCGGTTCCACTAATAATACTACTCAGTAAGACACTACTTTGCGTGTTATTAGTGAAACGGAATGCGGAACTTTTTAGTCTATGATGTTCCATCAGCAGAGATTGTAACGTATTACACTCATCACTTCACTGCAACCCTCATAGCCCAGCACGGGTCGAGCATACTCCACCACGGTGCTCCAATGCGCACTGATGGAGAAACGGGCCAACCTGTGTCACATGATTTTAAACCGCCTATAGGGCCTCCGATAAGGTTTAACGACCGCTATCATATCGATAATAACCGGGACCGACGTACCCTCAGAAGCACGGAAACGCGCATTTAATTCGCCACTAGCGTTCACCCATCCAGGTTTTGACCGCGCCTGACGTTGCTTAAGTTGCTTGCGATCTACTCGACTTGAGACCGGTTCTCTCGGGCCTAAATGTTCTGAAGAAGACGATAGCATACAATTAGATTCAGAGCCCATGGTAGACTAGCGTCGATTAAGGGAGCAATGGACTACAAAGGGCAGAAAGGAAGGTAGGACAACAGTACAGTTACGACCTTCAATTCCTTCCAAGCATAGCCAAAGCCTGCTAGGCAGGAATTGTCGATCGTATCTGGTACTTTCATCCTGTTTGGGAAGCAGGTTTATCAAGCAGCGAACGAGAAAGAAGATATGAAGAATCACCAAGAACGACATGTTATTTCATATTAAAATTGCATGAGATTTGTTGGTTCTAGTGGTCAGCGATACAAACTACTACACCAGGAGTGGGTTCAATTTCCACCCAGGACATGTGGTATCTATCTTATGTATGTATGTGGTACGTATTTAAAATATTTATTTATAAATGCTGTTTGGTAACCATAACGCAAGCTAATAGTACATACTATGCAGGCTACTAATACTTTGGGATCAGAAAGCCATGTGTGAGTTGCGCAATATTTATATTTTTATTAACAAAGGTTTTTCGAAGAAATATACGAGAAAAAAAAAGAAGAAAGAAGAATTACACACAGAACGTGTTATTCCTGTTTATTTATTAGCAAAATAGCGTAGCGTGGAGGTGCTAGGCGGTTTTGTTAGTATAATAACAGGATAGCATTATCGTTCTGAGGTCGAAGAAGAAAGAAGAATGGTTAACTATATATAACGGTATATTTTGTAAAATTATATATTTCACTCAAATAATATAACAATAACTAATTATAATACATATATTATATTTTGATTATTTTCATTAATTGATATTTTTTGTAAATTATACTGTTAACCAGGTCAAGAACTAACATTGTCCTTTATCAAATAATGTTTCAACAGATACATGAAAAAAGAAGAAAGAAGTTAACTGTTTTATTCCTGTTAGTTATGATACTTACGATTTTTTTCAACAGATACATGAAAAGAAGAAAAAGAAGAAAGAAGAAAAATTGAAAGAAGAAAGAAGAAAATTGTTTTATTTCTGCTAGTTTACTGGCAGTACAGCATAGCGAATTGTAGCAAGACACATTGCTATGTCGTACTGCCCATAAAAGAGCAGGGTCCCATCATTAAGCAGTTGAGCAAATCAGACCAGCAGCTCACTGCAGCGTCAGGTCTCCTCTCAATATGAGAAGACAGATTTCGAGGTGGACTACAGAGTGTAGTAAAGAAGAAGAAGAAGTCCACTGCCCTGGGCTGTTGCGGTCTGGGGGACTTGAGAGCTTATACAAGACATAGTTTTTGAACACCTTTTCTTCTTCGTTTCAACGAGTAACAGAAGAAAGAAGAAATCCAGAATTGACTATCTATTGACTCTATCGAGTCACGACGACTCTCAGTTTCTGTCGAGTAAGCAATTACTGAACAGAAACTAAGACTTGTTCTGACTCTCCCATCGTTATGCCGATGAATCTACGATCAACATAGTATGAAGAAACCATTGGAGTTTTTCGTATATGTATGTATACGGAGGTTAAGGTTAAATTGAATAGTAACCAATATTATACAGGCAGTTGTGAGTATTTGCATTACTTTAGTAGAATTTTAGAACATTGGTGTAATATCTAATTTAATGATTTTATTTTTAAGCGTTTTAGTTAATTAGTAGAGGGATCGTATTTACGTAGTTTATAGCCTGGATTAACATAAAGGATACTTTTATTCATCTATCCATCTTCTCTTGGACTAATTTCGCGAAGACGACGAAGTCGCGGAAAAAGTGTATTCTAACATAAAGTAATTATCTGATGATATTTTAAGGTCGTATTTTAATGTTTCAGATAAATTAAACACGTACATGCCACAAAGTCTAAAAATAGAGTTCATAAATTCTCTTTCAGATTTGACAACAAATTGTCTTCATCATCT
>DWIY01000365.1:0-13952 GCA_018248615.1 Erynnis brizo brizo
GGATAGGGTGTTCCATAGTCAAATCCGTCAGAAACGATGTACACTACACGCTCTTAACGGGAATAGGTCGACTTAACCTGTAACCCTGTATAAACACAAGTATTCCAATATTTCAGGAACCAATGCAACGCACTGGTTTGCAGGGACTGCCAGGGACTATTGATTGATGAGTAGTTAATATGCAACTGTAATTTTGGTTTACATTCATTGAAATGTGACTTGAAAATTAATGAAATACGATGGTAATCATCTGAATATTATGAAATGAGTACCTGCATCATTAGCGTATAAACCACTACATCAACAAATTAGTAAAATACTATGCGTAAAAGTAGTTGTTAAATAAATGCTCGTTTTATGAAATAGTCTGCAACCCATTAGTTTTCTACTGTCCTTCAGTATGCCTTTAAAGACATAACGTAGGACTATCATGCACGTTTTCTCACGATGTTTTCCTACACCTCTATATTACAGCAGGTAACATTTAATTTTCTCAACCAACAAATAATTAATGTAGCTTAAAAAGACATTGGTGACTGCAGCTAAGATAATTATGTTTATAAGTACTTCAACTAGGAGAATGAAAATATTTGCCGGGGTATCTAGGTTATGGACTTGAAAAATAATTCGTCAGAAACAGTCGTCAAAATAATCAATATAGAAAAAATGTAAATTTATAATTATAATGAAATAATCAATGGAGTAAAAATGAAAAACTCTGAGCCACAAAAATTAATCTGCTCTTTGGTATTATTTAAACAACAACTAAGCAAAACATTGTATAATGTTTTCAGCGATCATATTTCAATGTGCCTCATTCCGTGTGATCTCCTCCGGGACAATATATCAACCATAATTTATTTTCTTCCGCAACCTTCCGCAGTCGCCACTCTCTGGGCCTCTTTTGTATGAACGCTACATTTCTTATCTTTATAAAATTAGATCTTAGGATAGTCGGTCATTTCTCTTGTTCCAGACTTTGTGAAACAGATATATAAAGTTGCTTGTGGCTTTGTGACAGTAACTTTCAAAGACTCCTGTGCGTTATTATATTTCTAATAATTAAAATATAAAAATATTTATGAAAATACCTACCTGCCTGTAAGACCCGACTAAAAATTGAATTCATACACCTATTAAAACAATATGTAATAAAAGTTTATTTTTTGTTAATTTATAATAGGGAAATTGTTGTCTTAACGTATTTTATTTCAGAATTATTTTCATTTAAATAAGTTGAGTTTAAAAGATAGAATTAAATAAAAATAATAATTGTTACAAACAAAATTCGGTCAAATAAAATCGGAACAGACTTCATTAACATCAATCTTTCAAAAGTAGATTTTACCTATAATATTTTAAGAAACATAAAATGTTTTAAGAAGGCTATTGATATCATGGTATTTTAATAAAGCTGACGATTTTCCTGTGGAAGGCGTACCTTGTATCAAATGATCTCTGTGTATTCACAACACGTCTCGGGAATACAGGATGCAAACCCCGGGAGGCGAATTTGTTCAAAGGGAATACTGCCAACACCATATTTATATGCTGAAGACATAAAAATCATGAAACGTATTGATTTTTATATCCATGTCAAGCAGATACCTAAATATATTAAATTTTATAAAAGATCGGTTTACCTGAGTTGTTTTAGTATGATTATTATATTTTAATAGCCATAGTTATAACATAACTGAATAAAATATTCTAAATAATTACCTACAACTATCTAAGTATAGTAGACTTACCCAAAGCCCTACTTTTATCTATTTATACAAATTGGAAATGTCAATACCCGAGACAAAAATTCGGTAAAATGAGTAAAATCTCAACGAACGCTCGTTTAATAATGGCTCTTTAAAATATATTATATCTTTTATTTCTTATACCTAAAGCAAGAGACTTATCTTCATTTAAATTATAAAGTTGTAATCTTTTCTTTTCTAAAAGTTGAAGGTGTATCGCATAACAACTGATCTATGTGTATTCCTAACACGTCGTTGTCGCGGAAATACCTACATGAGAACCTCGGGAGACGACTTTGTACGAAACGAATATTTCCATGCTCACCTTATCCTTATTTATATGCCGTGGAGATAAAAATAGCATGCTGATATTATTATATGCCGTTATGATTTTCAAATGTATACCTATTTCGTTAGTTATAATAGTTCACTAACATTATTGATAAGTGAACTTTAGTAAATAAATAAATGAAATCAAATGAAATAACAGAAAATAGTCGTCCGAAATATTTTTCTGTTGGTGTGCGATATTTGCATCATCATCATCATCACCATCATCATCACACGGCGTCACTATTTTTATGTGCTTAACAAATCGTGTGTTAACAATCATGTTGCAATAAAGAGGGTACTTACATTGTTTAACATTTTGGTGGCAACAATAAACATATGCTAATTAGATTTCCTTGCTTTGCTTAGTGTAGAGTCAGAGCGCAAAATTAAAAGGTAAGTATATAATAACACAATTGATCTCTTATTCTACACACCTCACAGTAAGTTGTAACGCTTACCATAGACTAATTAAGATTTTTTTTAAACAGTTTTACGGCTTTGGTAACTAATTAACCCTGGTCGTTAATAAAAAGGTAATTGAAAAATTTATGATGCATAAATATTTAGACAGATTTCAAAAAGATTAATAAAGCAATTGGTATAACCATGCATCAAACTATCAACCGATTGGTTGTATTTGCAAACGTAGTCGCGGAAACGAGAGCTGCAAGCCCCAAGAGATGAATCTGTTCGTAGCGAAAACTTCGATATTCTTTAGTATTATTTATATGCCTTTGAAAGCGACATGCGACACTGATATAAAAGATTGCCGATATGTTCTCAAATTTAAAAGAATATTGATATAGTTTTACTTCATACAATATAGGTACACGTATTTCAGTTTTATTTACTTATCTTGACACCTTGTAGCATGAAAGAAGGTATTAGTGTGTATTCCCTATCTGTGAGTTTCAATAACCGATCTGCAAATATAGATTGGATTGGATACTCTAGATTATTTATTTGAAATGACAGGTATTTCCAGACAACTAGATATCAAAATCCAAAGATCGATTCAAAGATTGATATCTAACTGAAACCGCCCACGTGTACCTACGAGTAAGCTAGGTACTCGTAGATACCTGCATGTACCTAAAGACTTAAAATCTTAAAAATTTAATATCTACTACTATCAATTTTAAAGTTATAAGGATATTCTTTCCAAAAAGCAAATCTTTATTATATATTCTCATAAAATGCAAATTGCTTATTTTGCTGTTATTTTTATGAAGCAGGAAGAGCCGTATGAAATCGCGTACCTATGTAATGTGTTGCATACACGTTAGCACGTTAGAGGTAACGCTATTAAATCAGCGTTATTTTATGTTAAACAGTAAGAAAGGCAACGTGAGGTACGAGAAATATTTTTACATCGCAACCTTCTCTCTACTTCCACAATACCAGCTTTTTAATAGAGTGATAAAACGGTAGCGCTAAACACGCGATTTTTTACGATTTCTTGTTCCTGTTCAGAAGAAAATATTTTTAGTGTATTTTTTATAGCAAGAGAGTGTACTTTGCTCTATAGTTTTCCTAATTAAAGTGGTTGATGGACATTGCAGCCAAACCACATCCTGCCGTTAGGCCAGTTAAAGCTTTCTTGATATTTTAAGTAAGTAATTAGATCCGTACTAATTCTAAGAACTAAAACGGTGTATGTATGGTGGGTCAACCTGTAAACGGTCTTTACGTCGTCTTAAAAGGCCGGCGGTAGATACCTTTTTAGGCAACTAATGTTTTCTCCCACCTACAAATTTCATCTCTATTTATTTTTCTACCCAAGAAACATTCGCTTAAAAGCATTTTTAACTGAAGAATTTCGTAAACGTGGCATGATTCCAAACTCGCTTTGACTTAGAGAGAATTCTGGATCCTCCGAGTACTGACGGTCACAAAGTAATGTCAGACGGAGAAAACGTATGTACGAATGGACGGTAATACCCACTTATCGTTATTAGGTTTCTTTAAAAATACAGTCTAATATATTCTACTTCGTCATTTGCTTAAAAAGCTTTAGCTATTTGCTTTTTCATCTGCTTATTGTTCATCAGAAATTAGCTTATAAAATATTGTAAATAACAAAAAAATACTTAAATGCCGTCGTTTTTGCTCTGAAGACGGACTATTTGTACTCATGTTTAAAGCCTAATAATTCATAAGTTATGTAACTTTACTGTCGATGAAATTTGGTGATTTTATGCCCTTGAATTATCCCTAGTTTGAGACCAAACACTTTTTTGTACTTAGTTGTAGTAGTAAAACTTTATAGAAGAATTTGCTCACAAAATTTATTATCTATTAGGTATTGTTAAACTTCTCACACTAAATGAAGGGGAGATAAATACTTGGCAGATATAATGGCATGTGACATAAAGATACACAAATCGGAGTAATTTCAAAACCGTGTACCGCAACGTGCCGTAGGCGCGCCGCGAACAAAACCACAAATCGCTAAACACCACAATAGCTGCAAAATTCTTGGCAAATGTTCTGTTCCAGTAATTATCTAACGTATTTTCATATAAAAGGGAAGATGAAAAAGACAATGGTTGATCATTGTTCATTCAAATTTCAGTTATTTAGATCGTATTGAGGTGATGTTTGTAGATTAAAGATTTAAAATTGTAAAAATTAAACTTCTGTTCGAAATGTAAAAACCGCTCGCTAAACCGATTGGTATAGTATTTTTAATTGAAACTACGTATGATAACAAGTTCTTAATCAAACATGAGCTAAGAAAAGTGTTTTTGGCATTCTCTCTACAACACCGAGAATCTGCAATTTTCAGAATATTTGGCCATCCTGCTCCAATGCGGGTTAATAAATTGATCACAAGCTTGCTTTCTAAATATTTTTACCGGTTTTTTTTAGCATCCATTTAATTTAATTTCAAACCTTAAACAACACACTTCGAAATAACCAAAATTACACAAAGAACTTGAAGCAGGTAACAACATCATAACACCTTACTTCGAAATACACTTATAAGGGTCCAAAATGAACTCCCTAAACTAGTTTTGCTTTTCCGCAGAACATCTATTGCTTATTTTACCCCTCCATAATGCTCCAGGGAATCCGGTGGCTCACATGATTTACGACTTATGCAAAGAATGAGAGGATATTTTCTACACCATAATTCAGGCTAGTTGAGATTACACGCGGACCGTGTAACGGATGATATATCAATTTATTTCCGTCATAAATTATGTTTTTTTTTTGTTGAATAGAAAGGTTTTTTAAGTTAGGTTATTCACACAATAGTGTTTAATTTGAAAGCCCAAATCATGGCATCTAAAGCGTAAATTCATTGTGTTTTATATTTTAAAAAGCTGTTCCGTTTGTTTACCGAATTTATTTACGTATTCAGCGAATTATATTATTATCCTCCTTCAGAGACTCAAAAAGTCATCAGCGACTTGACAGCACTTTTGGAGGTTTGCAGTATAGTGGATTACTTCACTGACCTTTGTGCCTAGTGCCTCGGACATTTGGTCGGACCATTTATGATCGACCACTTCATTTTTTCTCCTCTGCTTTGTCACCATAGAGCGAAGCTTATCAACAAAGATTGTAGTGAGTAAGTTTTCAGGCTCTTTCCACGACTTCAAAATTTAAACGCCTAACCCGAAAAACTACAGGCGCTTTATGCAAATTTCCGTAAATAATTCTCGCCATTTAAACTCATTTGTCGGCGGTCGGACTAAGCAGGAGTACGGAAATTGTCTGCATCATTAAATTAACAACTTTCGTGTTTGGGCGCAGTAAGTGATGTTCGCGGCACCCAGATCCCCCATTCGTAGTCAAGGGCACGTCGACCAAACAGTCGACTAATTTACCATCCATAAATTTCTGATTACGATGTTGATAAAACACGTCCCTCAAGATTTTACGAGTCTACAGAGCCCGTGTTTAATCAGGTCGCCCGTAATTTGGCGGTTTGAGACCTATCTCCGCATCTACTCAGGACACACAATGACGTAACGGATTCGTATTAATGCTGGAGCTAGATGAGATAATCTTAGTATTAATAAAATAATCTGATTCTTGCTTCCATTCTGTTCAATAGATAAGGAATTGGACATTTTTAAAATAAAAGATATACCGATCTGCTCTCTATTAAATCGCAGATCCTACACTATTTTGAGGCTAATGAACACATCGGAAAATAGTCACGTATGATAGCCATACAAAAGCGTTATCGTTGTCAAATATTTGCAAGCTCATTGGTTCAAAAACACCACACTGTTACCAGTTTTCCTCCTTTCTTACGGTTCGCGATCAATCTTGCAACAAGTTTTATCTTTTTGTAAATGCAATAAAATCTGAAGTTAATAGTAAGTAGTTTAGGAGGGCCAATTTCTCCTAGATGCAATTTTCAATTGAGTTCCTACCGGTATTCAATTGAAAAGTGAGCAGGTACCTACATTCAGATACGTTTTCATAACTTGGCTATTTACATTTCAGTGGCCAATTCCCGGCAATTTCGAGTCTGTTAGTAATAAATTGTCCATTAACACGGATCCGTATAACTCACTGCAAATCTCTCACAAAGCCCGTTAATTCAATACAAAACGCGCTTTATATCTCCAGAGGTTGCGCGATTTATGAAACAAATTCAATGATATTGACTACGTAATTGCGCATTATAGGATTATGGGTATAAAAGGTGCTTTGTCTGTGTCTAGCGTATGTATGTAGTATATTTCTCATTCTATACACGGTTGCGATGAGCTTATGTGTTTCGAAGGAGATTATAAATACCTAGCCATCTCTGTTGCTACTGAAGGATAGTACCTACTTGTTATTTCCCGTCTGAGACTTTCTGGGTGGTGTAAAATTCATCGACGACGATTTGGCATGGACTAGTCATTCGACCACAGGTTGTAAAGTGATAAAAAATTGTCAATTACTATAATTCCTTATGATAGATAAAAAAATAATATAATAAATAAACATTAGGTAGGTACTCTTAAAACCTGGGAGGGATAAAAACAAACACAGTAAACTTCTTGCAGTCTCATTTAATTTTATTTATCCTTTGTATTTATTAAACTAATATAGGTACATCAAAACACACACTGCATAACAAATTAGACAGGAAGAGTCGAGAACCGGGATACAACATGCTTCGACGTAGTAACTACAGGTAGTATTTATTGCTGAGGCTCCTTATTCCCGTCTATTCGGTTTTGAATTTAGCATTTCGGCAACAGTATTTGATACCAAGCCACTGACGAGTAAGCAATTATCTACAATATAGACCCAATATTGCGTCCGAACTTATCCGAATAAACGGGGAGAGGACTAACCCTATCATCTAAAATTGAAACAGATATGTTTCGTTCGAACACGAAGCATCTAACACGTAGATAAAACGTAAATCTAAATGCTGTGTAGATAAATATTTTAATATTGTCATTGTTCATTTAATTTAAATTAGTATTTATATATAATATGTTACATTTAGACCACTAGATAGAGTAGAAAACCAACTTAGCATTAGATTTTTGCGTAAGCATTACTACGATAATGTCCCGGTAGATTGGGACGAATATACCTACACATTTAGTTATACACGTTATCAAACATAAACATACAATGTTATATTCCAGGTAATAATTTAATTTATATGTAAATTCACGTTTTTAATTACAGCGAGAAGAGCTGCCGAATTTTCGTGTTTGATAAAAGTTGTCGAGCTTTGATATAAATTAGGCATCATGTGGCATATGGAACAAAAATTAAATTTGATTTTTATGACAAACAAACACTGCTTGAAACAAGAGTCCAATTAACCTCACATAAACATAGGTACTCAAAGACAACATTTTAACTACACAATATTTAATTTAGCTAACATGAAAATTTTCTTTTTACGTTACATCTTAGACTCAGTAAAATTTTATGGACTTTTAGTAGACAACAGTAAAGCTGCTTGTAAAAAAATCTAGTCTAGTAAATTTTGTTTCTATTTACATATATTACACAACGTTACAAGTATCTTCGTAAACAAAGGCTTAATCTAAGTAAAATAAATAATCTCCATAAAACCGAGTATAAATTTTCAGTAAATTTCTATAAAAGTTCTAAATGGTGGTATTTAATTAATATTGTCAGGTGTATAGTTGGGTGCATAATGTTAATCACTCATAAAGTTATTAATTTAATAAATAACAGATCATCATTATTAACTTTTGAAAAATATACCTTAATGAAGCAAGTTGCAAGTTGAAAAGAAAAGAATAGAATATTATTTAGGTAAGTATCTTTTTTCATAACTAATGTAGGTACTCGTACATAATAATAATAATATTATGTGTATTGTATAATAAATGAAAATATTCCAATGCCACGCACTATTCTATATTTTTGGGGCTACTTACTTACTAACAAACAAATGGACCCATAAAAAGGTTTTATTTGTAAAAGTGATTTCTATCGGCCCACGAACGATTTATTAGCGTGACAATAAAAACGCTATTAATCCAAATTCGACCAAAGTACAATAAGTAGTATAATGAGTCGAGCAAGTTTGTTGTTAAAATAAATTTAGTGCATAGGAGTAAGTCATAGTACCTACCTAAATCTTTTTAAACATCATTTAAAAACAATTTAAGAAAACACTTCAAATTATTTAATTATAGCTTTATAAGTGCGTCAACATTTTACTCCCGACTGTACTTTTTAAAAGCGGCAGTTTAATGTAGTATGATGCCAAAAATGGAAAATAAGTTACAAAATGGCTTATGAATATTAAGTATAACAAATTCATAATTATAGGTAAGTTTAATTTTTCAAGAGTTTGTAACGCTAATCATTTTGTAGGATAGAGCAAGTTAATACTAACATTACTAGTTATTACATTACATGTAACTGTGCTTATACTCCTACATAGTTACTTCTAAGAAAATCAGCTACTGTACAACTATGGCACTGTTAGAATATACGTCTTAATTCGTGGAATGATATCAATGGAACTATTAAATATGGATTTATTTAGATTACTTCAAACAATCTCGCAGAGTAGGTACAATCAGACCAATCACTTACACCTGCCTATATTTAATATTGGCAACTGAAGTAAATAAGATAAGCGTCACGGGTATATAATACTTACCTTAAGGAATGTTAATATTAAAGCCAATCCATCAACCCCTCGCCACTTTAAATCGATCGATCGATTGTAATACAGCAATCTTTACATGATTACAATTTGCCATGAATTATTAACATTTAATTAGAATGAATATTGATTATTTAAAGCTGTCCTTTGTCTTAATCAATTTAATCAATCATTAATTCCATTCATGGAAAATTTTATAATTATTATAAATGAAATACCCAAAACAATTAAACATTTGGTTGTATCTATACCTTCTATTCACAAAAGACAGCTTTAAAAATAATTCATTGTTCAAATATAATATTCAATAATATCAACGAATAATAGAGTCTTTATTGCATACATTCTATGTTCACCATTTATGTTACCTCTGATGTGTAATCCGAGCACCGACTTTGAAAAGTTTACATACTGTTTTAATCCTAAAACACCTATAGCTATACGTATATACGTATTATGGCAACACATCGTTTGGTTTAAGATATGAATACTCTTTTCGTTCCCTGCCTTAAACCAGAATTGCAATATTTCCACTGAAAACGAATATAAAAATCACGAAACAATGCAGAGCCCGCAAGTGAAAACAATCCAAATCTGTTAAATATGTAACAATTTAAAGTATGTAAATTAAAACACAAAATCCGCCATGAATATTATACAGCGGGCATTGCAAAAAATAACAGCACCGCGCCACGATACATTTCCGTTTCGCCTTTAAAAAATAACCACATGGATTCTCTCACTTCGTGTTACGTATTGTTTCTGACAACTGGCTGCGAGCAACAAAAATTAATAAAAACGATCAACATCTGGGAACGGATATGTATGGGTATATATATTAGGTACAGGTACTCTTTCATTCTATACGAATCATGATAATTCTTTTCGTGAACGACCTTTCAAAGACGCCCAAGTCGGACGTTGCGTTAACAATAAATCATTCATCGTCAAATTAATCATCATTTGTGATGATAGCGACGTATTAATGCAATAATGATATTACGTCATTAATCACAATATCGTATCGGAGTCATCGGTCTGATAGGTGACGTAATGTCAATGTGTTTTCCGCTCGACTTCACACTGGCGACACAGCCACGTAAACCTGTATATAGGGCAGCCGGCAGTCCCAGAGGCAGAGATGGCGAACCACCTATTGAATAAAATAAAAATAAATTACGCTTCACGAAAAAGTTCAATCGAGTTCCACCAAGTGTCCCTCGAAATTGGAAATCAATTGAATACATTGGGAATAACAAGTAACTTAAGAATGGAGACGGCAAAAAATCGTTTTATAAAGCCCTTCAATTTTAAGCAAAGCAGTCAGAAATACAGTCCTCCTTCCAATATATCTTGAGTTAGAGTAAGTAGGAATGACAAACGATTGAAACTTAGACGGGAATATCAAAGCTAGGCGCCGTGAGCATCGGCACAAACTTCGAACATTAGTCAAAGCTTAGAACTTGACAATAACGTAAAGCAAAATAGAAAGTATCATACCTATCCACAACTTGGGGTTAGCTTTCGAAGGTACCAGTAGTGACTGGGAGTACCCTCTGACGGGTGGAGTGTCGTCAACCTGCAGCATAGCCAACCTCTTCCTTCTTCTGACCGATGCAGTGTGCCATAATCCGTCGTCGACGCGAACCTTCGACTCTATACTTTGGAACCAATCTTCGTGTATCGCCGAATTGATCTCTTTTGAATCCGTATCTGTGTAGATAAGTTGAAGTTTTCCGTCGCTCAAGCCGAGTCCGATGAAGTCTCGCGGACGAATCCCGATCTTTCGCCTCCACAATAGGAGACCGGACTCATTATAAGTTCGGAACTTTATTTCATATCTAATGCCGTGAATGCTGCGGTTCCTAAAATCGTTACCCAGAGTTTAGTCGAGAATTCTGAACAATCGAAAACTTAATATTAAACGGAAGATCAAACTACACATGCTTCAGCTACAAGGCTTCTTCGATTTCACAAAGGATGACGGTGTTAAACTTGCGAAAGTTAATTCCAACAACTGCATTATTACGTTAGAAACACACGTGGAATAATTAAATTAATATCTGAATACGAAAGCAATATTTTCTCTGTATGCTTCCATGTAAATGTGTAAACTTTGGCATAACTTTTATGACTCCCGCTGCGAGTTCCCTTGTTAGGTAGCTTCGCTAAGAATAATTATCAGGAGGATAGTACGCGTTTATGTTTGCTCATGAAAAGACAACTTCCTAACTTTAATGTCTATTGTGTGTTATACCAAGGCAAGCTTACACCAGAACACTTTATATAACTTAAACTTTAACTGTTTTCTATATTTTTCAAAATTCTGTAGGTATGTAATATATTATCAAAGTGAGAATTATACTTGTATTAATTAAGTATTTTTTGTTTTTAAATTGACATATTTGAATTACAAAATCCATGAATTATTATTGCTATATGGATTTTTGGCAGTGAATACTCGTATTTAGTAAAAAAACGTCTTAAAAACAATTTTCCGTTTTCACATGTTTTTGGAAATTGCAATTATTAGAAAATAGGTACAGTATTTGAGTAGAGCACGAGTATTTCCTATCAAATATTATGCCATTCAGTTTCAGTTGAAATTCTCGATGGCAGTTCGCGTGTTTCTGAGCAAACTCAAGTCACGTTCGTTCACTCTAGTGATCTCTGATACAATCAACCATTTGTAGCTTAATAAGACCTGATTACTAACAAAGAGCTGCGAAATGAAACATTATGATTTAACTATCAGATACATACTAGATTGTATTACTGCAATGTTTTTATGAATACGGTTACCCTCACATCAGCGAGGCCTTTGGAGTACTGCTCTAGTTCGTTTTTTTTTTCAAATAGAAGAACTAGAGGTGGATATTTTCAAACAGCCCACAGGACATACGTTTAATACGTTGGATTTATATTTTCTCAGCTAACGGCAAATTATTGAATCGAAGTTATTTTGTAATTCATTTAATGAATGTAATTTATTTAATTATTTTTGTTAACAAACAAGAATTTCGAACGTACTTAAATTAATTGTTTTTTATTATAAGTACTTACTGAATTTCATTTCTCATAAATATCGAAATTTAATTTCACGAGTTGTCGAATGAAATCATTAAACATGTGAAATTATGAAATGTTATTAAAACACAAAAGGCAAAAAAACACTACGGTGAATTCAACATTTTTTAACGAATTGATATTTAAATATATATTTTATATAAACAGTTACTTATTCAGATATTAATTTAAGTAATTCTCTTAATTAGTGAAGGTTACAAAAGATTTCATTAGAATATTGAATATATAATATTAAGTATATTTAATATTCAATATTGAACATGTTTTCTCACATGACAAAAGTAACTGCGTTAATGAAAAGGCTAAAAAGAACCCACGTGATCAATATACTTCACACCCGTGGCTTATGTTATTGAACTAACTTAGAATTATGATAGGCCAAGTAAAAAGTAGGTATAGGGCAGTGCATAATTATTATATTCTGCAGTGAAGAATTCCTTGGTTCAGGTGGAAAAGTTGCTCATGTAGAGATTAAGCGGCTGTACGCAAAACGCAGATAAAACATCTACCTTTTTCACGACAACTTTACAAAATGAATTATGTATAAATTCCAAAAATTAAAAATAAAAGGTCAAGCAGTATAATATGAAATAAATAATGAATAAAATGGGATGTATTTAAAAATACAAAGACATCGATAAAGTTATTAAAAATTACCTAATCTAAGCTCTGAAGATTACTTTAAAAAATAAATAAAGATCTCCTGTTGTATGTTCTCGTATGTTATCTTACATCATAATACATTCCTTCACCAACGCCTGTGTTAGTTCGGAAGCTAGAAAGAGAAGATTAGTGGGGTTAATGGAGTACAGTGAATTTCGTTCTCATTTTAAAATACACAACAAACTTTCAGACCATAGTAACAATTGTCAGTCATAATAATTATCATGCCTCTTTAAACATTGATAAATGTATCTCAAAATCCGTAGCTACAAAGTTGAGGTCATCTGATTTGAATTTTGATGAAATTTGATTTTCTGACAACCAAGCGAAATACAAGAAATTTCTTGATAAACGTGCTCAGAAGAGGTAACCTCCATCAGAAAGATATTGATTGCCACCATTGATGATTTCCTATAATTTTATCTTATATTATTTTTAGTAGCCTTTATTCCTGATTCATGCTAATACCATAGGTACCATATCATAAAATTTACCATAAAGTTTATGGTAGGTACCATAAAAATCATTTTAAAATAATTTAGTCAATCATGTGACAACCATGTTAATATACTTTATCACGTAACATTATCAGACCGTACGACAGTAACTCCTGCATTCACAGTACCAGGGAGACATAAGTAAAGTAGCATTAGAAGGCAACGTGGGTTGAACAAACTCACTCACCTGCGTCCCCCTCTACTCCTGTACGAGAAGTAATTGTTCCCGTCAAACTTCACAGGCGCCCCGTCATTGAGCATCTCTACTTTTAATTGCACCTCGCAGTTGCGGCCCTGGTACCCGTCCGCGCACACACACTTGTACTCGTTCAGGAGAGGGATGCAGGAACCGTTGTTTTTGCACGGTGTCAATTCTGGGATGAATATGGCAGGTTATTAACATGTTGCAAGATCAGTAGCTGATAATTTTTTACCGACTTCAAAAAAGGAGGTTATCAATTCGATATGTATGTATGTAATATTCTCAGAACTGCACAATTT
>DWIY01000366.1:0-13937 GCA_018248615.1 Erynnis brizo brizo
ACACATTAACAATAGAATGTAAGATGAAACACGACTACACTAGCGTTCGTCAAGCGCGGTTAGTTGGGAACGACTGGCGTGGCGAGCCCATTATGCTGACCACGCAGGTACATAAGTACATGTTACATTATGTAGGATCCCTACATAGGTTCCCCCTTTTTGAAAAAAGAAAAAGTTATATACACAATACATCGCTTGAATTTCATCGCTTATAGTAGTTGAGTAACCTTACTCATAGGTTAACATTAATGCTTACAATCATTCTGATGACGCGTTGTTATGACAATGCTCATGTTACAATAACGTTACAAAAACAAGTGAATCAAATTTCATTACGACAATATTAAGATAACATTGAATATAATTTTAAAGAATGTAAAGAGTTATGTATATTCACAATAGGTATTAACCTTTGTATTATTTTTAACAACTGTCATAAACTTTTATGCGGTATAAGTTACATAACATAAAAAATATTCGTCAACAAACATAAAAATTCACTGGAAACTAAAAAGAATTAAAAGTATGCCTCACAAGTACATATAAAAATGTTAATCAAGATGTGAAAATAACAGGTTTGGGTGTCTGTGCAGGCTGCACTGGCACCGTTGCCGTTACACTTGTTAAATTTTGCATTGGATAACGTACCGATATTTGTTTATCAATCCACTTCTTAGCTCGAGCGTTACATCTTTTCCACACGTATAGACTGGTGATGAGTATTAGTATTGCCACGATGACGAAAGTTACTATATGCAACTGCTGGATATTGGTTTCTATGACTCCTTGAGAACCAGTGGTTGCAGCTTGGGCGATTACTACTTCTTTACTTTGAGATTTGCCCATTGTTATTATCATGTGACACAATTGTCAACAATAATACTTTTATACTGAAAGTAGTCAATACTTATTACTTAGTTAATTGAATAAAATTGTGAGGGACGAGCTGTTTATAAGACTCGATTTGACCTAAAATTTTATTACTAAATGCTTCGTCACTAATTATCATTAACTACTGAAAACGCACGGGTTTTCTTATGACGCGACCTGCGGAAGTGATGTAAGGCTCTTTTATAATAGGTTTACAATTTTCTGTATGATTTTTTATGTTAGTACTTGGAGTAGACATATTAAGTGGTACATTATTATTTGATAACATACTATCGTTCAAAATGTATGCAGGTTTTAACCTATCGATAGATACAGATATTTTTCTATTAGGAAATTGTATAATAAAATATTTGTCATGACGTTCTATGACGCTATAGGGGCCCTCATAGGGTGGTTGTAAAGGTTTTCTTACACTGTCCACTCTAACAAAAACTTTATTACAATCGCGTAAGTCGCGATGAACAAATAATGTTCGTGCGTCCCTATGCTCTATCGACTTAGTCTTAAACTTATTGATAGTGTTACGTAATTGATTAACGTATTCCTCATCATCACAAATTTGTTCTTTAGATGTTTCAAAAAATTCACCAGGTAACCTCAAGGTCTTGCCAAAAGTTAACTCTGCAGCCGTGACACCTGTATCGGATCGCGGTGCTGCTCGCAAGCCTAATAATACCGATGGTAGTTCGTCTACCCATGAACCAGTGCTTAACCTTGCCATTAAGGCGGCTTTAAGAGATCGGTGCCAACGCTCAATTGCACCATTACATTGAGGGTGATAAGCAGTAGTGCGGTTCTTCTTTACACCTAAAAATCTCATTAAATGCATGAAAAGATTGCTCTCAAATTGTCTACCCTGGTCGCTTGTAAGCTTATTAGGGCATCCGTAACGGACAATCCAATTTTCATAAATTAACTTAGCGACTGTTGATGCACAAATGTCGCGCATGGGAAATGCTTCTACCCACGCAGTTTTTCTATCGATGATAGTTAAACAATATCTATACCCATCCGTAGAAGAAGGTAACGGTCCTATAATATCGATATTTATATGTTCAAAGCGTTCCGATGGTGCGTAATGTCCTAATTCGGACAACGTGTGCCTTTGTATCTTTGATTTTTGACACGGTACGCACGTTTTAGACCAAATACCAACATCTTTATTCATTCCTGGCCAAAAGTATTTTTTTGCAATTATTTTTTTACTACTGCGTATACCAGGATGGCTTAAATTATGTACATTTTGGAAAGCTGTGTATCTAAACTCTTTAGGTATGTAGACTCTAGCGTTGTTAGTAGATGTTTCGCAAAATAACTGTTTATCATGATCTAAAAATGATATTTGTTTTAAAATGTAGCTACTATTATATTTAGAAGTTAATAATTGTTTTAATTCCAAGTCATTTTGTTGTGCCAATGCAATCTCATCAAAATTGAGTGCACCTGGGCAGTGTATAGTTTCAACCCTAGACAGTGCGTCAGCAACTACATTGCTGTCGCCAGTGACGTGACGTATGTCTGTTGAAAACTCACTGATATATAAAAGTTGTCTTGTACGTCTAGGTATTTCTTTATCTGAATTGAGTTTAGAAAAGGCAAAGGTTAACGGTTTATGATCAGTAAAAATAATAAGTTCTCTGCCCTCGAACATATTTCTGAAATATTGTACAGATAAATATATTGCTAACAACTCCTTATCGTAAGTGCTATATTTTTGTTGCGACTCTGACATTCGCTTAGAAAAATAGCCTAACGGAGTAAATTTGTTATTAACGTAC
The DNA here is from genome assembly GCA_018248615.1 of Erynnis brizo brizo. Classification (NCBI taxonomy): domain Eukaryota; kingdom Metazoa; phylum Arthropoda; class Insecta; order Lepidoptera; family Hesperiidae; genus Erynnis; species Erynnis brizo. The sequence continues at coordinate 2,670 of DWIY01000366.1, forward strand.
TGTTGTAATACAGCTCCAATACAATTATTAGATGCATCGCACATAATAGCTAAAGGAATATCTGGTAATGGATACGCGAGCGTAGCCGCGTTGCCAAGGCTTGTCTTACATTTATCGAATGCCTCGATTGCGCTGTCGGTCCACTGGATAACAGTTTTATCATTCTTTTTTGCATTATGTAGAAAACTTGTTAATTCTGCTTGTATGTTGACCGCATTGGGTAAATGTGGTCTGTAAAAATTTAGCATTCCAATGAATCTACGAAGCTGTGCAATAGTAGTAGGTCTAGGAAAGTCCAATATACTTTGCACTTTACTAGGCAGGGGTTTTAAACCTTTTGTTGAAATTTCATAACCCAAAAATTCTATCTTATCTTGACCAAATTTACTTTTAGATATATTTATAGTAATGCCAAATTGATTTAATCGTTCAAAAAGAGACTTTAAATGCATTTTGTGCTCTGTTTCGCTAGAACTAGCTATCAAAATGTCATCTAAATATGCAAAAATAAAATCTGAACCATCTGAAATTTTAGAATTTTGATTATTTTCGAAGTCGAGTATAAAATCTTTTAATACTGTGTTATCCATAAACCTTTGAAATGTCTGTGCGGCATTTCTAAGACCGAAATTCATACAAGTAAATTCAAATAATCCAAACGGTGTGGTTATTGCTGTTTTTTCTACATCCTGTGGCGCTATTCTGATATAATGATAAGCTCTATTAATATCAATACGTGAAAATATTTTCTTATTAGCTAACATGTAAGTAAAATTTCGCAAATGAGGTATAGGGTATCTATCTGGCTTTGTGATTGCATTTAAGGCGCGATAATCACCACAAGGTCGTATCTTACCATCTTTTTTGGGTACGACGTGTAGTGGGCTAGACCAAGCACTGTTTGATGGACGACAAATTCCAAGTTGCTGCATTAATTTAAATTCATCACGTACCTGTTTAAAACGATCGGGAGGAAGAGGTCTGGCTCTGGCATGAACTGGAGGTCCCGTAGTTTCTATATAGTGATACACCGAATGATTAGGAGGTTCCTTAAAAGAAATTGGTTTAGTTAGATCAGGGTACCGTTGTAAGATTTCGTAATAGGGATGTGATTCATCTATAGTTCTTATATTTATTTCTTGACTATTAATTATGCTAGCAGAAATTGATAAATTTGTAACTTGATCAATTAATTTTCTAGCGTGCAAATCAACTAAAATTTTAAAATAATATAAAAAATCTGCACCTAAAATAGGTTGTGACACATCTGCTACAATAAAATTCCAAGTAAATTCCCTTCTCAAATTAAGATTAAGTACAAGTGTTTTTAAACCATAAGTTTTAATAGGTGTGCCGTTGGCTGCAAATAAGTTATACTCACTAATTTTATAATCATTCTTACCAACTAATCTAATTTTATATGGGATTACCGACACATTTGCACCAGTATCAACTAAGAAACGTAGTCCATTGTTACTATCGAAAACACATAAACGGCGATTTAAACTCTGGTTGCAGTCCTCCGCCGAATGGAACTGCCCCTCCTCTAGTTTTCCGGGGCGGGATCCGGGCGACTCTTCCAGGAACAAGGTGGCACACATTTGTGTGCTTTCTCTCTGTACTTCCGGTGATAATAGCAGAGAGGATGTTTGGAGTCACGCTGCTGTCCTCTTGAACGTGAGCGAGAGAACCTTCGAAAATGACCCTTTTGCCGAAATATAGACCGTCCTCGCTCTAGTCGCGCTATACGCTGTGTTAATTTTGTAATTTCATTTTCGAGGTTACTATTCGACGACGAAGACGACGACGAAGCTGGCGGTGGCTGTGGCGAAACTTCCAATATCTGCCCGTTTCTCGAATTTTCCAGGATCTTGTCTGCGACAGTAGCAAGCTTGTCAAGGTCCTTGGTTTCGATGACGGCTAAAACTCCTCTAATGGGTGTAGGTAGTAAGTTTTGCCATAATACAGTCAATGTATCATCATTGATTTTTCCTCTGGCCAAGTCACGCATACGCCTCAATAACTGTGACGGACGTTGATCTCCCAATTCCATCTCTCCAATTAATTTTTGAATTTGCCTACTTTCAGATTCCTCAAAAATAGATAACAATCTTGATTTGAGACAGGCGAATTTTCCTTCCTCAGGAGGCTTGATAAGTATGTCAGTAATTTGTAGAATGACGTCTTTACTGACCTTGGACACAACGAGATCATATTTGGCGTGATCGCTAAGTTTCTGCGGCGCGAGTGTGGCCTCAAGCTGTATAAACCAAGCCCTCGGTTGATCAGTCCAAAATTCAGGAATTCGTGACGACAGAGATATAGCAGCTAGTCCGGTGTCTTCCACCTTCACTGTAGCACCACCAATACTCGGGTCAACCATGATTGTTCGCAATATTGTCCACTTACACTGCACTGTCTATTGTTTTAATTCATAACGTAATACGAACGCTAGTGTGACGAACACAGTGTTTAAAAAAATGAGCCGTTCCCTATGCTGATAAAATTTTGACGCAATAAGTCCGCAATTGTTACTGTTGTAGTTCACTTATGTCCATTTCGGGGTCACCAATTTAGGGTTATATGTATGATGGTTGATTTATGAAGGTTGCTGAAGTAAACCACAATTGTAATACGTAAAAGTATATTGTTATAAGGTCACACATTAACAATAGAATGTAAGATGAAACACGACTACACTAGCGTTCGTCAAGCGCGGTTAGTTGGGAACGACTGGTGTGGCGAGCCGATTATGCTGACCACGCAGGTACATAAGTACATGTTACATTATGTAGGATCCCTACACTAGATTGTTAATCATTAATGTTTTATATGAATTCATAAATTGATCACAAGTAGGGTTGACATTTATTACCCCACTACTTCTAATTTTACAAAAAAAAGCTTTCTAAAGGGTCTTGATTTATATTTCTTGTGAGAAGGCTAGTCACTTTAAATTCTTTATTTAAATACTGCCACATCTCTTTAAATGTTATGATACTCTTTATAAATTTTTTTTATTGATGGTACTTTTTGAAAACATACAGTGCCATCTTGCTTTAAACTTTGAAATCCCATTGATCTTAAAATTGGGAGCATCTCATTCCATAATTCGAAATGTGGTGAATTGTTTTTTAAACAAACCTTTTATTTCTTACTAACGTTGTAATAAGAATGCCCATTAAACGAATCAAACAAATAGTCCATCTTCAGTAAAAGGTCGGCTGTGTCGTTGCATTCGCTCGGTAGCACGTTATGTCCTGAAAATTAAAATTGTGATGAGAAAGAGATTCAGGAAAAAGACATTTAAATCTAATACAGGAATTTACAGTTTAACTTCAATAAGATATTATATTTTATTTAAAAATATATTATAAATATTTAAAAATTATATTTATTAAAATTATATATATATATTTAATAAAGTTATATAATTATATATTTAGTTCACACAGATATATATTATGTGGCGTATTTTTGATTCTGTAAATCCGTCATTGTGGGTTGTTATCGATAGACAGCCTTGAGTCAAGTCAAAGGCTTTCGGGAAGCATAAAGACTTGTGATACTTGGGTTGACTGCAAGCCCAATCCACACGGGAGCAGCGAGGTGGCCTAGAGCATAATGGCCTAGAGCATATTATGCTCTAGGCCACTCTTGTAAAGATTGAGCGATATTTCTCAAATGATACCCCTTTAATTGATTTAGTAGCACATAGCTTTTAGTATTCTCTATGCATTATTGTTATATTAAGAGATAGATCTAAATAATCTTACAGCACTATCACGACGACAATAATAAGACTCAATGGCTGGGAAAGACTGAATCTGGTCATGAATAAATTGTTCTTCAGATGGCATTATTTTATTAGGACGAGCTTTTTGCCTCTATTTTCTGGTAGTAAAAGACCTTCAGCCGCCCCTCGTATGTTCAAATGTTTCTTCCTGAGATGAGCTTTCAAATTTCCAGTACTGGATTTGTAACTATACTTTTCGCCGCAAATTGAACATAAGACTTTCTCATTTACACTATCTTTACTAAAATAGTCCCATAAAGCACTAAAATTGGTGCGAGTCGCCATTGTTTTTTTAATAAGTTCACACAAAAATGACCATAAAAACACTTAGAAAAGAATGCTCGTCTTATCACTAATAAATAAGGGCAAAATTTTGCGCCCTTGACACATCTGTTTGCTGTGACCCAGAAAATGTCGATACCATTATAAAACGTATGTGTGTAATGTTATCGCAGCTGTGATGGGAAATTTTCGGATCCAAAGTTTATAAATCATTTAATAGGAACAAACATTAACGTGCAACAACCAATGGAAGATCCAAAGGTCATCAGAGAATATCTTACCACATACGTAACCATACGTAAGGGGTCAAATTGATATTTTCCAGGTAGGTGTATCCTCTGATGCTTTATAAGTATCTTGTTGTACTTTCCATTAACTTCTTTCTCCAACGACTTTCCATCTCTTCAGTGACTTCTGGCATTGTTTTGACATATATGTCCCTTTGTCCTTTCACATGACACATTTCTGACAATGATTTTGTCTCATATTCCTTTAATGCTGTAATATGTTCCTAATATCTGTACAACTCAAATTTCCTACTTTAACATTTGTAGTACCTATAGGGCGTTTTTCCATTAGCCAGCCCGGTACCGGCACGGCACCGGCATGGCCGTGCACCGGCACCGGCGCCGAGGTTTCGTTTTTCCACTGCGCCGGTGTCGATGCCGGTTTACGCCCGGTGAGTGGTACAGTACTGACACGGACTTCAGCACGACGACACGTAAAGTGTAATTTACGTTTAGATATAACAATGGTATCGTCAAGCCGTCGACTATATTTGTTATATCTTTTACATCTACGACGCCAAAGACTCAGACGCAGAGACGTCGAATTTTGGATTCATCCAATACTAAAAGTCAGATACGTAGAAGGAACATATTATACGCTATTTGAAAAGTTAAAAAAGGACCCCAGAAAATTCTTCAACTATTTTCGCATGACCGAAGAAACATTTAACTATTTGTTGGAGAACTTGTAACTGAAAATTAAGAAGAAAGACACTTCATTATGAATGGCAATACCACCGGAAGAAATGCTAGTAGTGACGTTGAGGTAAGTTTTTCACCTGTGTGGAATTTATCTGTCATTAAAAACGACTACCATCATAAATGAAACACTATAATCATAAATGAAACATTTATTTTAATTTATGAAACATTTATTTATAAAAAAACATCAAGTATGTAATTATAATCCTTTCTATCCTCAATATAATTTACTCCTTATTTTATATAAATAAAATTATAATTACTCTTCAGTACTAAACTGATTCATTAAATTTTGATAGACATTTACGCCTGCATTTTGTTCTGAAAATGTATATGTTTCTGTTAGCTGGTGGTCAGGCAGAGGGTTACTGTTATCATATAGTGCATTGTCATTATCTTCAGCTGGTGAATACTGGTGTTGTGCATATCAATTAGCACTTGTTGTGAGGTAACTGTTGGCTGAGTAACAGAGGTTGATGCAAACGACAGCTGGGATAGATATACGTTTTTAGAACTAGTTGTACTGCTTGCTGGTGATGGTGATTTCGAGATGATGCGAAAATTCAGAGTTCGTTTTTGTTTTATATTCCGAATCGACGTTAGAATTTCCATATGCAAATCCATCATTTCTGTTTCATTCATATCCTGTTGTAACCGGTTTTTTTTTAGAATTAGAGTTGGTAGATTTTTTTATTTTAAAAAAAATCACAATTTCACTGGTTACATCTGTCTGTATCGAACCTCAGCAAGCTTACGACTCCCGTCAAATCAAGGTGGCCGACGATTCTACGAACCGCGAACAGAGATTCGAAGAATGAATAAAGCAATTCACTCGTTCCCAATTTTTCAAAAAAAAAGGAGAACAACCTACTATTTTAATCATATTCTTACAGTCGGCCATTCTGAAATAACAGAGTCCCCTCGTTACACAAAATTATCCATAAATTAACTAAATAATACAGTCTAATTCTAGAATATAACTCTACATAATAATACAAGCCCTCTCTATGTTCACATAGGTACTCAATAACAATTTATGTGGTGCCAACTGTCAAGTTCGTAGATATTATCATTAATAGATAAATAGTTCACTTTACTAACAATGTGAAATATACCTTATAATTTATGCGCATAAAAAAAATTATATACGCGTACTATAACTAAACTCCTACACTTATATGCGTATTAAATTTGTGTTAGGCCATCATAGAAACAAATTGTTCCACCAATTTACAAAATAAACTCCAATAAATTATAGAAACTAATAATAACAATACTTAATAGCAATCAATTAAAACTACAGCGCTCCATTCCTTGGCACAAAGCCTCCATGCGCAATAATAATATAAGAATAACTTTAGTCTATCAATGATCATTTCCTTGGCTTTGAAGCCTCCTTAATAAATTAATCTCTCGCATAAATTAACCTCCGCATAAATTAATCATAATCCAAATCCATAAATCTATCACACTCTTATCTCATTCCAACGTGTGAAGATTTTTACAAATCCTAAGACATACCATAAATAAATGCTGCCATCGACGAGAGAACAGTCCGATTATACCTCTCGACTTGGCCATTGGCCCGAGGTGTGGCCACTGCATTCATGACATGTCAGATACATAATTTATTAACATATTCTTCAAAAATCTTACTGTTGAACGAAGTGCCCCGATCTATTCTGGCCACCGCATTGGTCTGAGTACATAATCAAATGCTCACACTTTACACTTACATTCAGAAAGTAGAGAGTATACAAAGTAGGTTTGTAAGACATCTGAATTATCGAAGTCATAAGAAGGGATTAGATTACGTAGATTCCTGCTCATATCACCGTATCATATCTTTAGAAGACAGAAGGACCATAGCTGATATGTCCCTTCTGCACGCCATCTGTAATGGTTATGTGAACTGTCCAGAATTATTAGAAAAAATACTATGTTTTTACGTTCCAAAAACTCGCACTAGACATTCTATGGCTAACTTGTTTGCAGTTTCTCTAAAGAAAAGCAATTATGCACAAAACTCGCTGGTAAATAGATTACATAAGAATTTTAATAAAAAGTTTAGCAATATAGATATTTTCAATATTAGCAAAAGCAAGTTTAAAAATGAAATATATAAAGTTGTAACGCATGTTTCCCAACTCAGTGACAATAACAATATATATACTAAAAAAGTAACTAGATTATAAGATTATATACTGTATTTACATCTATCTATATATGTACTTATATTTACATTATATTAATACATAGTATTTTTATTATTTTATTACTTATTATTAAAAATGAAAAACCACACACACTCAAACATGCAACTTATGCAAAGACTCTGTAACCTTAAAAATATTTATTCTAAAATATTAGTGTCAGTGACTGTCGTTATCTACCTTATAAGTGTGTTTCATAAAATGTAAATCCGTTATTGGCTATAAACAAATATTTATAAGCTTAATGTATTTAGAGTTTAAGAGCTGTGGATTTTGTGATAATAAATAAATAAAAATAAATAAATAAATAAATATTTTTAAGGAAATACACTATGCAAGAACCTATTTCTTGTGGGCCACGTGAAGCTATGCTTCACATGCTATATACACATCATTTCTTTTTATATTATGTATACCAAGACAATATGTCCACAGTTGACGTTTGTAATAGCATATTCCTTTACTTATAACTGGAGTTGGTAGGGTCTTCATTACATCAAATGAAATTATACATACATTTTCATCATTCTTATACATTTCTACATCCTTTTTTATGCCCTCTCTTGCTGAACTTGCTTTGAGTAGATGTAACTTTTTTTCATTTTTCAATCTCAGAGTTCATCATTAGAATTGTCACAAACTTTTATTTTGATATCTAATGAATTACAGCGCTTACAAGAGTCAGTAAAAGGTGCCCCTTTTACTGACATAGGTATGATTATGTTTATAAGGAGTTCGTAACATACAAGCATCTGATTGATATTTTACTTTTACATTACAAGTGTCTCCACCAAAAATTAATTTTAAAGTTTCCTCTGAACCCGGTTCGAAATTGGGTTCGTTCCATTGTATAATACGTCTTTGAACACATTCTTGGAGAGGAAAGTTAGAAAACTTATTAAAATTACCCATACACCCAAAGTTAATCATAGCATGACATACACAATCAAAAAAGTAATTCTTTCCGCTATTCGGTTCACCAAGTACAAACATACAATTTTTTTTTGGAAGAGACTTGTTACAAATCCTATACAAGTTATGAACAAAGTTATAGCGAGGAGCCCAATCAGGATATTGGAAATTAATAAGTGCATTTAACACTTTTACACTGTCAGCAATATTAAAGTAATAAGAATTTAAATCATTCCATGGGCCCACATATATTAAACGCTCCATTGGTAAACTCCGTGTACGTAGAAATATTCCTTTAACGTCTAAGTCACAAATAGCTTGTCGGATATTATGAAAGGAATTTTTTATCAAATCATGCGACTTAGAATAGTACTTGTATGGACCGTTGCACCAATGACCGGTATAAAATATATTTGTTGGTGGACATATTATGAAGCTCTCCAAGTATTTTTGTAAGCGGCAGTTTTTATGTCCACCTTCTTTGTTTCGCGAATCTGTTTGAACACTTCGGCGCTGAGCTTGTCCACCAGTTTCCCCACACGCGAGTCGTCTGAATAAGACAGGAACACACTCCTCATCGTGGCCACTTTCCACCATTCCTGACGATCTTTTTTCAAACAGTCGACGTAGGGGTACACTTCTAATTTTATCACCTTCGACCCACGTTCTCCCCGCGACTTCAAGGTAACTAAGTTGTCGTTGTGACGAATTGAAATATTCTGTGAGATTGAGCCAGTGTTCCGGAGTAAACACTGCGCTTGGACAGCTGCGTCGAGCATACCTTCTAAGTTGTCTGAGTACTCCTCTTCGCTTTCCGATTGCTCCAGTATTTCTTGAGTCTTTCTTTTCTTCGGTTGTACCACTTCCAGCTCCTCTTCGCTCTCCTCGTTGTCCGACACTACTGGTTTGGGATGCTTCACCGAGTCCGTAGTCTGTTTTTTCACACTCGTCTTCGATTTCAAGATCGAGGCGTTCTTCGATTTCTGACCACGGTTGGGAGTATTGAATGTTACTATCTTTTTCTTGTGTGACGTACTCGCTAATGTACCGCATATGTCTACATCGGCAGGATCCTCCTCCGTACGTACAGTCGTGGACGACGTGGATGTGGTCATTGTGCGACGCAATGAGCATGATTCCTCTTCCTCGTCGCTGGTTTCCGGCTCGTCCGACATTTGCTTGGCCTCCTGCCAGTCTATGTACGTTTGACCGTAAATGCGATATAACATTTCGTTGAAAGCGTCGTCCCAAACCATCTGCTGGCCGTTCGTATACATCGTGGACAATCCTTGCCCTAAGGCCCACTTCTCGAAAGTGTCGTACGTAATCCTTTTTAAGTTCAACCCTGAGTCTTTCAAGTCCAACAGAAACTGTTTCATTATCGCAGACAATGGTCTCACTAGACGGCCGAGGGCTGCTTCTTGGTTCTTCAGGGCGTACTGCTTGATTGCCGATATAAACTTGCCCATTATTTGCATCGTACTTGCGTTGTCCCAGTAATTCTTCAACCATATGAAAAAGTTCATTGTCTGTATGGCTTTTCGTTGTTTCGCAGCGTTCGTTGTCTTTCCTACGCCTTTTCTCTTTAACGACAGGTTCCGATTTTTCCGAGGAAGATCGAATACGGCTTGCGTATTCGCCTCTATGTCCACGGCGTTCGTATCCTTCTCCGTTGGCTCCAAGTCTTTCACCTCTATCAAAGAATCGTTGGATTCTTGGCTGAGTTGTTGCGGCGACTCGCGTCCCTTTTCGGCTTCCTCTGACGTTTCGAAGAGTCGCTTGCCTTCCATTCTTCAAAGTTACTTTCGAGTCGAGAATCTCACTTATTAGTCCGTCCAGTTTGACGAATAATACACAACTGTACAACTGCTCGCTTACTATGGCTTATATACCGTACACAAACACGATAACACTCTTGTTAATCAGTAATGACCCTGCCACGACAACGCTTTAAACTATTAGATAAGTTCTCAGATTTCTCTTTTCTGAGGCTCCCTTGGCCCGCCGCCGCCGCCGCCAAGCGATAAAAAATTAATTGGATTCCTTATAAACATAATCATAGCTATGTGCTTCGCACAGCGTTTTGCGTGATTGTTTAAGGAATCCAATTAATTTTTTTACGAACTAAATTGGACCGCGCGGCAGATTTTAATCGCCGCTTCACGTTTTGGAGCTTTCCCAAAAGTAAATAAAGTGTTTGACTATTTGAAACAGTTTGTTAAATACGATGATTTGATTCAACGACCACATATTAATGGTGAAAGTTTAATACATGTTGACCAGAGTTGTTCTAAATCATCTTTTTATGAAATTTATAATATGTATAGACATTTAAATTATAATATTGGTGGTGATGACTTCGTATTACTCCCTTCAGCTGTACCTGTCATATGCCAAAAAGCTGGTTTAGATTATAATGCCGAGGTCGCTAAAGTGATCTCACGAAACCTCGCTGGTGGAGAGAGTGCGCTGTCGGAGATGATACGTAATGCGATAATTAATGACGCAAAGAAAATTGTAGATCCTGTGTATAAACAAGATAAGTTAATTATAATGCATAAATTGACCGCTGAAAAAGAAGCAACTTTGACGACAACTTTTCCTGAGTTATCATTGGAATTTAAACATAAAGTTTACCATCCTCATGCCTTTGCAGCCGCTTCTAGAGTTATCGAAGAACAGATAAATGTATTAAGTTTAGGACTCGAAAAAATAAATTCGGCACCAATTCCTGAAGGTTATGATGTTTTAGTTAAGGTGATTCGGGAGGTGACACGTTTAAACAAATTTCTAGAGGTAGAGTAAATTTTCATTGTTGTTCGCCTATTCTTACTGTTTATGATCAACAACGTGATGCTGCGAGGAAAGCGGCGATAGCTACAATGCAAAAATTATCATCTAAGCAAGCACAGGCTTTAAGACAATACAATGATGATATTATTAATGGTACTGAAAAATTTTCTTGTCGTAAAGTTTCTGAAAAATGTACAGTAAAAGCACCATTTATGACGTTTTTACATTCCACCTATGATAGAACTACCACCGATATAGCTAATGCTATGACCGCGGGCGATTC
>DWIY01000367.1:0-13937 GCA_018248615.1 Erynnis brizo brizo
TGTCAATAGGAATAAAGACGATTATTTTTTTGTTAATGAACATTAAAGTTAAATGACATCTCTGAGTGCGGCAGTTAGAGATATAATTATCTGAGTATACTGTATTCGAATTAATGTATTGCAGGGTTTCGGTTATTAGTTATTACATTTTTGTTATAGAAGAATCCAGATAAATCCAGGATCAATATATTTATTGGATTTTATATGGAATGGATGGACTTCCGTTCCAATACAGCCTTGTAAAATCCACTGCAGGACCCAGGCTTCCCTTAATCAATGCCACTTTGTTCGGTCGGGCCTTTGAATCCAACGGCTTCTTGCATTCTTCCTCGGTTTGTTAAGTTAATGATACCTTTTTACATTATTAATCTTTAAGTTTTTTTCTAAGCATAATAATTTTGATTTTTAATAATAAAAGATACTTTTTCCAAATTTCTACAACCTACACCTGGCCGGTTACGGTTTTAAATACAGTGAAGAATAAAAATGACTGACACTTGTCAAAATCAGTAAAAACTGACAGATCGCATAAATAATTATTTATTTCGTATTTTTATAACATTTTCATTTTCGTAAACTAGGGAACAACCAAGTTAAAATATTGGCAGTAAACATTTTCATAATAAAATATAATAAGGTTCAATATACAGAACGCGTCTGTGTGAAGTTATAATTATTCAGCCGGTATTCAGCCGGTTCGGTTGTGGTTTAGCAGTCGGCGGTCGGCGGTTGGCGGGCGGCGGGAGCCTGCCCGAACCCGCGCGTTTCCCCCGCGCCGCGCGCCGCCGATCCACGCCGCTCGATATGAGATAGCACTAGGAGTAGGATGACCACATTTTCTGTCGAGTCTTTATGTTCAATTCTGTAGGTACCTCAGAGGTAATATAATAGTAACTTTATTTTTGCCAAAATTCTGGTTTTACACCATTGGATTGGAATCGTTAGAACCAGCACTACACAATGTTATAAAGCATTTATTCCTTCCTATATAAATAATAATGTAAATGTATTATGACAAGGGAGTTCAAAGTAGGATGCTGCGCATTTTTGCCCGTCCTGTAAAATTTGTGTTTTGGCGCTTAATACGATTTACCTCTAAAGTACAGAATTGTAGTGTAAATGATCATTAAGAAAATTTTGCTAAAATAATTTGTAATAAGTAGATCACTTAAACTAGCAAAACTTTTAACACCGCATTTTGGTATAATCGAGAAAATGTTTTTAAATCAATGAAATCAACGTTTCAAACCAAAGGCCCAACAACAATAATAATTGTTTAAAACATTTCATAATGTATCTCAGCAGAAATCATTGTATTAAAATTATTACTGTTCAAACTATAAATCTGATACGGTTAAAATAAATTAATTTATTATCGTGACATTTTTAGTCGTCCGTCCCGTATTAGCACAAAACATACTGGGCGCCCTAACGAACGCCGCGGCCATCTTGAGCGGGGGAACGCGGCGCGTCAGTCGCTCAGCGCACGCCCGCTCGTGTATACGAACCGAATAAAACGTAGCGTTATTTTGAAGCTCGAGACACAAACATATCAGCACAATGACGTCGATACAGTTCGAGTACGACCCGGAGCGGTTGATCGAGGAGGTACAAAAACGCCCCGGCATCTGGGACTTCGAAGACGTGCAATATCGCACCAAAAAACTTCGACACAAGCTATGGATGGAGGTCGTCAACGAACTAATGCAGAACGACGTCAAAGTGACGAAGAGCGAGATGCGAGAACTAGGTACGAATCTTGCGTATGGGTTATTGTTTTTGTTTGTTCAGACACGTACGGAGTCGTTATCGTTCATTATGGGTATTTATGGGCAATTGTAATGGGAAGTCTCGGGTCCCGCGGGTACGTAATTAGCGCTTAACAATGCTAATGTCAGGATGTTGTACCGTTATGCACTGGGCGACTAATCGCCGCGCCGCCGCGTCCATCCGAGGGAGCACCGGAGCCGTCCAACCTCATTAGTTTGCGAGCGCTAACACAGTTGTAATGTCCGCAATTTTATCTGCATGTTGTTATGTAGTATGCTGTATTAGTCATAATAAAAATAAAGGGGGCTGTATTGTTAAGATTGCGTTACTTCGGTGTTATACTTTATGGGGCAGTAGTTGTAATATGATTATTTAGGTATTACATAATTGTAGTACCTAAAGAAATTTAATCAGTTCTCGCGCACACTTATCATTGATTATTATCAACGTTAATATCAAATCATTCAAAGCAAAACAAAAGTATAAAATATCAAAGGAGTAATGTTTATAAAACATACAGGCTAGCTACGCTGTACAATGAGCATGCACTTCTAACTACTAAGCGCGTCAATCTCCTTCAATAGATAATAAGAACATCGGAAGGCGGGCCGAAATATCGGTCTCAATCGGCGTATAAACATAGTCGTACACATATTAATAACACATCTTAGGTTACTTAACTGATAACATCCGTTTGTTTTTTTACAGAACTACAGTTACAAAAGAAATGGAAGAGCATCAGAGACTGTTTCCAAAAGTACTTAAAGGATCCCCAAAGGACAAAGAGGCCGTACATTTACAGCAAGCAATTGCAATTCATACTGAAGAATCAAAATGTATCAGCAACGGAACATGCACAGACGAGCGATTCGGATGAGCCACCGGAGAAAAAGAGAGTTTGGAAATCGAGAAAGAAATTAAAGTGGGTTAGAGCACAAAACCAGCTCTCGTCGGACGAAGAATTATTGGATGATAACGATTTTGACAACCAAAACCAGTCACCCGAAGGCCCAGATAATAATGTGAGTGAGTTTGCACCGAAAGCTGCGTCAAATTCTAAAACGATAGAGAACGAGTTTGCCTTTGCGAGTGTGGACAGTATACAAAAAAATGAAGGCGAAGATCCCGATAAACTGTTTTTGTTGTCGCTTCTGCCACATTTGAAGTCAATACCGGAGGAATACCGCCTTAATGCCAAAGTAGATTTGATGCAAGTGTTACGAAACGCCAATTATGCTTCAGGCCAAGACATGAAGATGATGTGACATTATGTTAAACTCGGATTTACAGTAGGTATAGAATATTTGCAGTTGAATCCAGTTTGTAAGCATATGATTTGGATTAGTTTAATAAGTTTTTTTAATGAACAACCTATGAGTTTCTTATGTTAAATAGAAGCTGAGATAATAGGTACAAGGACATTTGATTGCTTTATACATTACCTTTAATTTTAGTTAAGGAAAATGCAGCTTAGTTTGTAGAATGCGAAATAAAGACAATTTTACGGCTAACATTGTTTTTTTAAGTATTTAAGTTTTAAATATACTTAATATAACAGAATAATATATTTGCTTGTTAACGAGTATAAAAGCGTAAAGTTATGAAATGTTTGACCTCTAATTGAATATTAATGAAATTACATACCTGAGATCTAAATATGTAAGTGATTGTAGTGCACCCACTGCATCCGGTAGACTCCTTATTATGTTCTGTGATAACAATAACTTTTCTAAGAAAACGTACGTAGTCACTTCATCTGGCACATCACTAAACCGATTCTTCGATAAATCTGCAACAAAGGAAACGACAAATTAATATATTTATCATAAACAAATTATTTAACATTCCTCAAAAAATCTGTATCATTAAATATTAACTTCGTTTCGTATTTTCAATTTTGAGATGATTTCAAAATTTTAATTATAATGCACACGATTATAAGAATATTATCTAACCTGTTGAAAATTCCAATATTATGTTTTCTGTAATGTTATGATAATGTGGTTCAATCAAAAACTTCCCGGCTCATTATACACTCTCGGCTCCACGTAATATGATTACGTCCATCCGTAGCGTTATGCAAATCGAGTCCTAGCTAGGTAATGTTGTAATAGGCGAAGCATATAATATAAAAGTTGTTCAAATTGTAGATATTCCACGCAAACCAGTTGATAGGTTCGTTGGCACTGAAGCTGCTACACTAACTTAACTACTTAGCCGCGGGATTAGATGGGGGATTACATTACTGAATGCAACCGCAGCCTCGCCGGCTGATGACGTTACTAATAATTGTTAAATTCTCGATATTAGATACTACAGAGTATTCAAAGCACTTGTTTTAGAGAAATATGTGATTTTGTTTTGACCAAAAATAAGTCCGGCTCCACAGATATGTGATTTTATCAGCTAGTATAATACATGGATGCCATGTTCCAAATCGTCCATTCGCTTTACTAAAGAAAAACAAATCGTTTGCAAATATAACAGTTGAGGTTTATTGGTTCAATGCCACGATTAATTAATATAACGACGTCGTCGTTCGTACTTGAGGACATGACACAATAAGTGATCCAACAGTAAGAAAATAACACATAGGAAGCAATCTGAATACCTTTATAGAATTTAAATGAAAAATAATGATTTTTAAGCCAAGGCGAGTTGCTACAATGTCGCATCATGTTGATGCAGAATATCCTGTAACACGTGCTTTGCTCATATCAAGAAACCAGTCAGGCGAGATAATTTAGATGATACATTCCGTTCAAGAACATTAGCGCGATGCATGCAAAGTTAACACAAGAAATGTTCATAATACTGGATAGATAAAATAGATTCGGAGAAAATGTCACTTTCGTTTTGGAAAAGGTAATAATAGCCTCTCTGTGTTGTTGTTAAAATTGTTTAAAATTATTGAAGTAAAGATTTTGTTACGGGTCGCCCTTACATCATATTTTTCCTGTTTAACTTGTGCATACGTAAACAAAGTTCAAAGGAATATGTGTCAACGGATAAAACAAGAATGTACACAAACTGGTTTATCCTCTGAATGGTTCAGTCAGTTTTGTCGACGTATTGAATGACGAAAGTACATAATATTATGGATTTTGTGTTTAAGGATTAACATTCAAGAGAAAACGCTATTCATGTACTTAAATTCTGAAAGACAGCATTTCCCCATTTTTTCTTGCAAATTAATGGAATAAAACATTTAACACCTCTTTTCATCAATTACAAAACTCTGGCCCATGAAATGAAAACAGGCATGATATAAACAATTCGTAATATATGTAGGAACAATATTCCCAGAGTCCCTTTTCCAGACGCGATAAACTTTTCATTGGATACACGTTTGAAAGAAAGGTATCCTTGGTGAATAGCGTCTGAGATAAGACAGAGGACACAGGTTTTTCGCTAGACTGCAAAGTGAAAGACAACAAAGGATTTCTTCTAGGCGATAATAGCGAAAGAATGCCACCTGGGAACAATGAGCACCCTCTAACTACTAGACACTTGATGAAAGTTTCGAGTGCACTAACAGTACTCGAACCATGTCTGGCGTTACATAAGAATAAATCAAGAGGAGCAATCGAAACTGTTATCAACGAAAAGGGCGTAGACGTTGTGTTAAAGATTATAGAATAGGTTGATGAAGTGGTTTACAAGGCTACACAACTAAGAGCTCGCATTTTAATAATTACACCCTCCAGTTTCCGCCGGGCATCGTAAACATAACGCAACGGTTTCAGAGTGCGTGACTCATGTCAGATGAAGCTGAGTAACTCCTAGCTATAGCTCTACGCATTTGTATACTGAGCGTTGTGAGAGGTGCACAGACGCTTCGACGAATTGTTAATTTTTTCGAGTACGCTCTTGTTCATTCAGTCGGATCGAGTGTTATGGCGCGTTATGAGTAGTAAAAAGCGTATCGAAATAAACGCTTTACCATTTAAATATTTTGTTCTGGATACGTATTTGGAGTAAATGTTACATGACGGTCAAGGTGACACATACGATTGCTAGACCCAGGGGCATTTCAATCATAGTGCAGTGCTTTTATGTCCATCGTTATCTAGCTCCATCAAAGGTTATGTTAGTCACGGTTCCTTGATGAAGTTGTAATTTTGCTTATAACATATAAAGTTTGTGAGGCCATCCTCAGTTCAAGCAAAAAGACGAAGTTACAGTGAAAAGCTAGTAAAAAGAATTGATGAAGAATCTTTGATACACTTCCGGATTCGTTTTCGATTTTGACGAAACGCAATACTTGCTTTGATATAACGTCTGATCAATGAAGCTTATTCAAACGTTACATGATAAAATAGTTGCATCGATTTTATTGTTCATAGTTTATTATAATCTGAAGGTTGTGATATTTTTGCTAACGTAGAAAGGGTAGCTAGGGAAAAGGTCGCCGTGGCAGTGAACACATGACTGACACTTTAAAGGTTAACCTTTGTCACACCAACGCACTACTTAAAATATTATGTCAGAGTTGTGTTAGATTCATGATACAAAGTGGTAAATTTCGTTATTGTGTTCCATTGAGAATTGTTATGGAGCAAAAGCAAAAATTGGGGGTTTATGAGATGGGACCCAAAGTAATACCAATCCATGGAAACCAGTTACCCAACCTTTATTTTAACTACAATATATATGAATGGTATGATCCATATACTTAACAGAAACACATTATTAATAGCAATATCAGGAACAACCATGTAAATGTTAGAAACTAGAAAAAATGAAAAGTAGGTAATCTTTAAGACAAAAGTGAAGAGCTGGGACTTTGCAGACATCTGTCTTTGATTGTCTAGATAGATTAACGTTTAAACATCCTGTTGATATTGCTCTCTAGGTGGCTGTATCTGGGTGTTTATCGGAGGCAAATGTTGAACCACGCGTCAGTAGATAACCGATAGCGGGCAAATAAATTTAAAGTTGAAGATGTGAAAGTGATACTATGTAGATATTTAATTTTGTATAAATATAGGTAATTGTTTACATAAGTTTAGATATGTGTCAAACATTATCGGGCCAAATTAGTTATATCTATTTACGCGTGTCATAAATAAACTGTTTAATCCATAGTTATTATAATATCATAGAGTGTGACATTTTTTTAAAGATTTTTTAGGCCTGCTTCCTAAACATAGAATTCGACTCATCTTGAGCAATAGTTTCTTTATTAAGGAGTGGAATGCTACAGGGTTCGGTTCTAGATCCATTTTACTGCATATTGGTACAGACATGCTTCTTTTAGGGGAGAGAGGACTCACTTTCATACTAATGAGAGAATTCCTACGGGAACTTAACAGTCAGGTCGCATTTGACTACTTTATAACAAGTAAATATACGCAAAATGTCATGGGAAAGCTGCTCTAACAATGTTCATGAGTTCAGTAGGTTGCTTCACAATCCTTTGTGTTTTCGTTCCATATTTCACAACTTCGGGCATTAGCAATGCATAGACGCCAGAAAGGTCAATCCTGAACAGAACCGGCCGTTAATAAATGATCCTGCTGTATTAACTTCTACCACTCTGGTGTTCATTTTTTTATCTCAGAAGTAGCGAGGGATTCTACTTTGTCAGTAGGTAGTTGAACATTATTATTTTGAAACAAGAACAAGGAAAAAAAAAACAAGAACAAGGATGTTTCTGCCCATCTGTGTTAATCTGATTCTGGTAATGGAACAGTTGAACTTTAAAATTAACCAACGGTCAGGTTAAGTTAAATCATTCTTAATACCTGCAAGTGTCGTAAGATGCAGTTTGGCAATAATTGATGAAAAATGCCTTGCAAGTGCAGTTGGCAGACGTTGTATAGGAAATTTTAAATATATATCTATTCATAATTTAATTAGCGTATCAAAAAAACATAATTACTTGCTTGAAGCGATAGAAAACGGGTTCCTCGTCTCGTTTTTAATGTACGAACGTCCTCGAAAAATAACCGCCACTACCACGTGGCGCCAACAAATCTATTTGCCATCGGTCATTACTTGTTCTGTTTCGTCCGAGACATTATGAACGCGAGCACTAAATTCTAATGCCACTCTAAGTTGACCTGTAGCGTATGGCAGCACACGTTCTATAGAAAGGTCAAAATGGATCTTATATTCTGTTCGATCAGTAGCTTTTGACCTAACATTTTAAGGGTTCGAGTGAAATTATAGAAAATTTGAACTGTGGTTTTTGCGTCACAAAGTAAGTATAACGTAAGTAAATAAGCAGAATAAGAACGAATAAGAAACTTCTCCTTCTGACGGTTATTGAATCCGGCTTCTAGTTCACAAAAGCTTTCTTAAACCGGTGATCGATACGTTCGAAATACGTGGTCTCCGGTCAAGGCCGAGGAGGCCCGCAGTCCGCATCGCTAGCCTGTACTAGACTTGGCACGTCAACTTCTTGGCGCATTGATGTAACTCCACAGATATAATCCGTTCCGGATAATGTCGCTGTTTACTTACATTCTAAAATTCGAATTTTTAAGTGAGCAAACCAGGTAAACTGTTACCTTGACAGTACAGTAACAGGTACAGTACCTGGTAACAGGTAACAGGTTAACCTGAAGAGGATAGCGGGCAACCGCACGATTCACAGGTTGCAAGACCGGGCGGTGTGACGTCGATTAGGGGAGGGTTATGTCCAGCTAAGAAGGGCTAAAAGGAAGAAAGGAAATATTGCAGGCTTCATTATGACCATCATACCAAAACCTTATCATACACTGATACGCTGTGATTTGCTCTACAATCAATGTTCAGGAGAAGGGAAGAGAACCTTGCTTTGTATGAAGAATCCACTGTGGATTACGAGCACAGTTCAAGAGTTGTCTTCATTGTATCTGGATCGAATAGTTTTCCATTAGAAAATCCACCGAATCCCGCCGATTTCTCTATTTCATCCGAATTTGTTTCAATCAAACTATAAAAATTCTCTTTTAAGTTTACGAATAGTATTCTCGCAGGCAGACAACCAACGGCTTCGTTTATTATTTGGCCAAGATGAATTGATGAGTGAAGAATTTATTTACGTTCCCGTGGAACAATGAACCTTTCATAATAGTCATAACATGCCACCAAATTATTGAGAGTCGCTACTATACTATGCAACATGTATTTGTATGTAGTTGCTTTGTTCGCCAATGGGCCAGAACGACCCATTAAACAGCAGTGGTATTTTGAAATATGTGACAGCGGAGTTAACTCACCTAATTTGTAATTGGGTTAATGGATTAAACCAGAGTGCTCAGTTTTGGATATTCAAGCTTTTTTTAATTTTTCAGTTACTGGGCAAAAACTCGGCGTTAATTCTTTAACTTTCTGGGGCTCTTTTTATGTTGGGATTCTCTCAATAATTGCCGAACTTTTATGTCAGAAAACATTAATCAGTGTAAATGAGTAAAAATAAGGAGCATATAAAGGTGTCTAGAGTCTAGAGTTAGACTGTTGTCATAGCAGAATTGAATGTTTCCTCATATGACATCACAGTCAACGCGCGAGCCAAGAATCTCGACACAATTCTTAAACTTACTTAATATTTTCAAAGAACTGCCTGGTCCAATCAATACAGTAAGCCTTGAACAACTGACGAGTAGGCATTTTCGCGAACTATCGACATCTATCTGCATTGGCGAAGAAATTGGGCCAAACTCCTCAACTGTCTGTGAGAAACTACCTGTTCGTGTAATACCTGCCAACAACAGCAAAACTGCAGCAGACGAGAGAACAGAACTCCGAAAATTATTATCGATTTTGTGTGCCGACTTTAAAGTTGGCGAAAATTTGAGTCGTAATAAAACTGAACTATGGAATGCCCAATATCTTCTATTCTTATTTTAATTAAGAAGAAGCTAACAAATGCGATTACAATGAGCAGACAAATTTTTTTCTTATCATAAATACCTATTGACGTGAAGGATAAGTACTAAAAAATTAATAAAAAACTGGAAACATTTGCTGTCGTAACAACTTTCTGTAGGATTCGAGCAGACTCCACGACCGGTCACCATATGATCGACAAATCAAGTCTCCCGATCCTCGCCTGCCTACTTCCCGTCACATACGACCGTTTACTTCCTTCTTATACCATAAACCTGTTTTTACGCGGTCAGCTTCATCGATCTAATAGGGGCGTATCTAATACGACTCCTTTTACGAACATCAAACAAACGTGTTACGGGACATTAAGCACCCAATTTGACGGACCGTCAACGAAACCTCATTGAATCACAATTTAATTGCACATTTCTACAATAGACATACGAAACATTTAATTTGATCTTATGCAAGAGGCTGCGGGCTATTGACCCGGGTATCAATGGTATTTTTTGTTGCGATTTCGACACGAGAAAAGACAGCTATAATGTCAATATGTAAACGAGTAGGTAGTATTTTAACTCGTTCAATTGTCAATACTATCCATGCTATACACTAAACCCATTGAGAGGATATTCAGTCCACAGTTTCGAGTAGCTTAACCGGTTTGGCGATAATTTCATTTAGGGGTGGGAGCTAACGAGACTTATCCCATTATACTGGCGCAGCTGCAAAAATACATCTGCATCGTATAACTGAGTCTGTAGAATAGGTATAGGTACGTATATGTCAATAATATAACAGCCGAGTAATTCTCAAATTAAAACACTATTTAGCTGGAAGAGGCAGTTTGTGTCGAAAATGAGGGTACGAGTTATCGAGGCTTCCAATATTTTGTTATAGACCTAGCCTTTGGGCTTGATACTCCATACTTTATATAATTATATATAGGTATTTCACGCTACTCCAATGCTGATTAGTGTAGAGACGTTCTTTTAAAGGGACCATTAGGAAATTAACGGATAATCGTGGCCACCAAAGCACGAGGAGTCGCATGCATGTAATGGTAATCGCACTGTAAAAACTTTAGCCAAAATTTTATTAAAATTTAAACCCAAAACTTTAGGCGTTCCGTTCATTAACATACTTTCAAAGCACACTGATAACGTAAAGAATTGCTAAAATAAATGATCTTATTGAATACGAACAGAAACGAAGAAAAGTAAGTAGTTAATACCAATGTCGTTCTATTAGACAATTCTAAAATTAGCACGTCAATTGGTGTTCTGTATTCGAAGTAACGGCAGGGAACATGTGGTGAAGGATCAAGCATTCTAAGAATGTAACGCGCACACGTCACCGCATGTCGTCCGACTCCTTACCGAGGGTAGCACTACTTAACAGGCTTCGATGATAGGAATGACATGTGTTCCAAAGGAGGAACGGAACGTCGTATGCCTCATTGGGTTAATTGACTGCTAATGATGAATGAACCTATATTGGCAAGGATGTATGATACATTTCGAAAGCAGCAAACCAATGTACAAGTTGGACTCCAAGCAGTTATCCAAAAGCGAGGACATCCAAGGTGAAACTGACAGACAGATTTAATGACGTATGACCCACATGAAATGGCGACGGCGAATTAAATCGCGGTGGAATCTCTCAGGGCGATTTACAATGGTTTTACAAAATATAAAACTTCACTGCAGACTATAGACCACCCAATTCAATTGAATTTGAAGAAGAGCTCCAAACCGCAGATGAGGTCGCAAGTGAATTGCGTTTCTCAAGGACTAAGATAGCCTTCAATATGTTTCTGATAGTCAATCAAATCTTACTAACTTAAACTCAGTAATATGTCTTACGGATAATTAGGACAGCTGTAAATATTTCTCCAGGTGAACTAAAAGTTTTTCTTCCACATTTCCTTTCTTGTCATTAGCATCTAACCCATTATTTCAATCGTTTTCTATTTTTCAGATTTCTACTGGAACATTAAAATTATTCCTTTGTGTTTCTAGTCATCCTGCGCTTCGAAACACAAATTGTTTGCTTCTGACTCTAGGCTAGCGCGAACCATTATGGCACTTCCTTTTATATCATCTACAGATGGTCAGAGTAATGATCGCAAGTACTTACGTCTGAGTGCACAAATAACTGTACCTACAATAAAGAACGCCCATCACCATTATGTTATGAGCAAGTTTTATTTTGCTATTGTTGGCCCACAAATGCGTCGATTACTACTATTGTTCAGCAACCGCTACAGTTAGCTGTTTCGTTCAATATGGTGGTGTTAATACTGTTATCAAACTGACAAAAAGCTACTTACTTAGTAAGGGTCTGATGCATATTAAATTTCTTCTACGGCCGCGGATTATTTACAGGAGAAAAGTTAAATTAAATCTGAGATACATCCTCACAAGAAGGATGTTAAGGCAAACTAACGTAATATAAAATAAACAGACTACTGGTAAAGCAAGTAAGCAAAATCGAATTAAAGATATAAATATAAATAGAAAAGTAATAAAATTAATAAATTAAGACTTGAAACGCATTGTTTACACCTTTACTAGTCATCATGCGGAAATGTTTATACCTCAACAAAAAACATATTCTAAGCTAAGATAAATAAAATAAATCATATTAATGCAACATAGGTTTAATAGTGGATAATGGTTAATTCAAAATAGGTTTCAAAACCTTTATTATGTTTATTAACTCTCAAGCTAGTAATGATACACTAGTAAATTTACTACGCGGCTGACGAAAATATTACGTGCAATTACCCTGCCTTTAAACAGACTTCAAATAAGGCTATAAATTTTAAAAGCCTAGGCATGAATCTCGCGTAACAAGCTAAGTAATTTATTTAAACCGTTCCCACGCTTGAGATGACTTAGTGAGAGTAATTAGGTCGTTAATCTGAAATTGAACAGACCGTCATATATTAATGTTACAGGGTGAAGTTTCGGGATTGTATCGTTCCACGTGGCGTCTGATCAATACGCCAGTCGGGACGGCGACCAGCCGGCGGGGCA
The DNA here is from genome assembly GCA_018248615.1 of Erynnis brizo brizo. Lineage (NCBI taxonomy): Eukaryota > Metazoa > Arthropoda > Insecta > Lepidoptera > Hesperiidae > Erynnis > Erynnis brizo. The sequence continues at coordinate 12,630 of DWIY01000367.1, forward strand.
TTGCATGTAACCCCTAAACACAGCTGATTCCACCACCCTCCCACTCGTGCCGTTCGTTCACCCTTCGCCCCGCGCTCCCTACCCCTCGCACTTTCGATCTCAGCGAAAACATTCGCAACCGAATTCTCAATTCCCCTTCCGAGTCGTAAAATAAAATCATAAGTTAGACCTAATACTGACGATCCTCTTTTCAGCATTATGCCCCATTAGCCCGTCAATCCAGTTGGCGACGATCCAATTTGAGCGGGTGAAAATGTCATTGAAAAACAAACAATGTACACACGTAAGAATTATGTGCCATCTAAAGATATGTCGTACAAAGCAGCCTCGCAGTCCACGACGACAGATGTCCGGGATGGATATACGCAGCAGCAACAACAACAATATTCTAAATACTTGAAACAACTAAAAGGCGAGTTCGATCACCGTTGGTGCAAACAACCTAAGTTTGATATAGAATTAACAGACTTGGAACGTGTCCGCACTTTAGGCACCGGCGCATTCGGTCGAGTTATATTATTGAAGCATACGAAGAACAATAAATATTACGCGATGAAAGTTTTGGAGAAAGAAAAAATAATCAAGATGAAACAAGTGGAACATACGTTATACGAAAAGCGTATTCTCGAAGCCATGAGATTCCCTTTCACGGTATCGATGGAATTCAGCTTTAAAGACAACAGTTACATTTATTTCGTAATGCCATTCGTACCAGGCGGTGAAATGTTCACTCACCTTCGGCGCATGGGTAAGTTTGAGGAGCCTTTAGCGAAATTTTATGCGAGCCAAGTCATCTTAGCCTTGGAATACTTGCACTTTTGCAATTTGGTGTACCGCGATCTGAAGCCTGAAAACATTTTGATCGATAAAAACGGTTACTTGAAAATCACTGACTTTGGTTTTTGCAAAGTGTTACAAGGCCGCACTTGGACTCTATGCGGTACTCCAGAATACTTGGCGCCAGAATTGATACTGAGTAAGGGATACGGGTTTTCCGTCGACTGGTGGTCGTTCGGCGTCCTTTTGTATGAAATGAACGCAGGATATCCTCCTTTCTACGCAAATGAGCCGATGAAGACGTACGAAAGGATCGTGGGTGGTAAATACAGATGTCCGTCGAGCTTCACCGCAGACCTGAGGGATTTAATACGAAACACGGTACAAATTGATATCACCAAACGTTTTGGTGTCATGAAGAATGGTGTCATGGACTTCAAAAACCACAGGTGGTTTAAAGGAATCGAATGGGAGTCAGTACTCAATTGCAAAACACGAGCACCTTTCATCCCAAAGTATAGACATCCAGGT